>JBAMBL010000589.1:0-15122 GCA_037043405.1 Drosophila subquinaria
AGGCGAGATAATAAATGTTTGCTGGTTGTGTAAAAAATACGTGGCATACTTTGAGGCGCGTGGCCAACAACATTTCTGTTTACGTGGCCAACAAGCATGCAAAGTGACTGCTCGGCAGAAAGTATGCAGTGCACTGGGCGGCAGGGGAAACGGTAGCGAGAGGAAGATTTTGGGCAAAAGCCACAGAACTTTTCAGACTACTCTATTTTCTCTAACGCCTTTAAAAAAGGGGCATTACAAATGCGACATTGATTTGTGATGAAAATAAGAATTATTCTCAGAAATAATAAAAATAAAATTATAAATTCTATCATAAAAATTATATTTCAAGTATTTCAAGTATTAAGTTCAATTCAATGTATTGTGTATTAAAAAATGTTTAATTTCCTTGTAAGGATATTATATCTTCGCCTAGTTAAAATTGCATCGTTTGGTGATTTCTCAGGCTGGTTGCAAGAAGTAACAGTATCCTGCGGCATCTAAGGTGTTGCTTCATTCTAAAACCAAAGCACGTTGGTTAAACTTTGTATACAAAGTGCAGGTCGAATGCATAAAAAATTCGGTTAAAGGCTTTTTGTGTTTGTTCCCCCAAACCATCCCATTTTCCAGTTCCAAGAAAGTAATTTTCCTGCTAAAAACAAATAATTGTAGTTAAATGAGGGAATCACAAGCTTCCGTTTGGATCAGCAGAAATAGCTGTATTAACTTTTTTGGGTTTACTGAGTTTGCAATATGTTAAATTTCGAAATTCAAGTCTCTTTTCGGTCGTGTTGTCAATGCAAGTTATTGAAATTTTATGCAATTCGCGCATTTTACGAGTACTTATGTCGACTCATATAAGGCTATTCAGGAATTTGAGAGGAGGAAAAGTGGTAGAAAGGAGGCGGGAAAGTGGAATGTGAAAATGTGGTATGCTTACTAGCAAATTCGACTTTCGAGATACATTCAAGTTTGCCATCTATTCTGTCGACTTGCTTGTTGCAACCTGTCAATTTTGGCCGCGTTTCGTTTGGTGACAGGAATAGGAAAACTTTCCAGCGACATGGCTACATTTTCTGATGTTTTCCGCTTGCCCCTAGACGTAGGAAACGAAAGGCGAATGGAATTTAGGAACTTAAGTGTATCTGCTTAAATATTCATGTGTGTGCAGGAGCAATAACAAGAAGGTCAAATTAAATATTTATTTGTAAATGTGTATTAAATACTCGTAAATTGAATGAATTATAATTACAATTGAGAGAAGACTTGATTTGCAAGTGTATAAAACCATAAAAAAAACCTCTTTACGAGGTAAAAGTCTAGTGACAAAAACATTTTCATGCCCCAAAATTTCTGATATCCAATTTTGTGACGAATAATATTAAGTTTTACATATAAATTATTTTAAACAAAATTTTGGCACTCGGCATATTGCGCTACAATGCACACTGGACGGAAAGCCCGATTTTTTGGCATAAAGTCCAAAAAGTCATGAAAATCTTTTGTGATTTTGATATTATATATTGAAAATAGATATTCCAAACACACTTAATCGATAATTTAAACAAGTAGAGTTGCGACCCTGGTGTTGTACCAGGGCGTCAAAGTCAAACTTTATATCAGCGCTTTGTTTACATTTGCCACGTTCGAAAGTTTTTAAAAGTTTCAAGCTGTGTAATTTTGAACAGTAATTATCTTTTAATTATATTTAAAATGGATAATGAAGAGCAAGGTATGTTTAATATAATTCCCAAGTAAAAATTGTGTAATATGTGTTATTTCTTGCTTATGTGTCTTGTGTTGTTAACCCGATTTAAGCCTAGTACCGACGTGAGATAAATTTTTAGCGGCGGAAAATGCTCAATATTTTGCTGTCGACGAGCGTAAAGCCAGAGTTGCCAATGCAACACGAAAAAATAACATAAAATTGAATGGTAACTCTATGCGTCAACAGCGGTTTATTTTAAATATGAACATGAAGAACTGATTTTGATAAAAAGAGGAGATAATAGGCAATGAAAATGTAAATTATAGTTAATATAGGAGAAATATGCGACGGCACAGCGCGTATGAGTGAACCCATCGCCTTAGAACTTTTTACGTGGATTCTCCCTCTAAATTAATGAAAAAATACAAATATTGGCCTCTTTTCCACCTCGTTAATCAGCAGAATTTTGTCTGCTTTTTCAAAAAGAGTCAATTTGCTGTTTTTTGATAATTTTCCGGCCATCTCGTTTGAGTTATTGTGAGAGAGTGAGATAGATAGATAGCGAAACTCTAAACAATTCAATGTTTCGCTGTGCCTGTCAGCTAAATGCAAACAGTGCTGGAAAACGCCCGTTCCTTATCTGGCAACTCCGTTTTTAGTTTCAGTTTAGTTGACGTCCGGACCGACAAGCGGAGATAAATGTCGTCTTCTTCTTATTCACCTTACGCCAGCGTTTTTTTTATATGGAGTTTGACCTTACGCTAGGCCTTTTTTCTGACGTCGGTACTAAGCTTTATGTTGAAAAGTTTAATCCAGTGTTCGTGAATAGTGGAGTAGAACTAGTTCCCTGCCTGTCTGTGCGAAAAAGTAAATATGTCACGTTTTGAATGAAAATATACAGTTTAAGAGAATAATAATTATCTTTGCGCAAATTTGCGCGATTTCCGGAACATTGAATGTATTGCAGCTACTTTTGTCTTCAGCAATTTTCAGTTGCTTGAAGCATGGAGCAACAAGAGGGCAGAAAAGGCAATATCTGAGTGGATTTTCGGTCAAGTCGGATTGGATGATGATGACCAAAACACGAGAGCCAAAATTAATCAAAAAGCCAAAAGTTTTCACAATTACGTGCGAAAATATTTGCCAAAATGTAATCGAAATGTTTTCAATTTGAAAATTAAGCATTTACAGTGGCTTTTATTCAAATCTTTAATTAAACTGGGCTTTGAAAGACATGCTACACATTTGCAAAGTAAAATGGCATGTCCCCATCTAGGGTATTAATACTTATTAGATGTTTTTCATACTCATTAGATGTTGCAGATTTATAATAATGAATAATTTAAAATTTTTTTGAAATATATTTTTTTTTTTTGTTCATATATTATAGTAAAATAAATTTAAATATTATTTTGTGATCAATTTTGAGAAGCAGCTCATTAAAAATGAAATCTGAGAGCTTAAAATCAAAAAATTACTACTTCACAAATCTTTCTTATAAGGGCGGCTTGAGTGGGCGTGGTCCGATCTGTTTCAAATTTTAAACAGTTACTACACACACTATTACTAACAACTGTACGAAGTTTCAACTCTCTACCTTCAGGATTAGACTTTATGCCAAAAAATCGGGCTTTCCGTCCAGTGTGCAATGTCTCAATTCTTCATACCAAATAAAACTCACTGTTTTGCCGAATGCAAACAGACTGACTTTTCATCTCGTTTTGAGAAGGGAACCAAAAATCTCAAAATTAATTATCTTCTGAACCAGTGATCGGATTTTGAAGATCAAGGTGTCATTCGACGCGTATTTTTGATGAGAATTGTAAAAATTCAACGAAATTTCAAAAAGGCTCCAACGGCCCCATTAGCTCCAATCATTAAATTTTTGCCCCTCCCACTTACACCTGCTTATCTCACGAACCAGGTGAGTTTCGAAAAGTCTTAGTACGCACATTTGTAAGTTAAATTGGTATATAACTCGACCTGATCGGACAGTCATAGCAAATTTTCCATTCTTCCTGTGTATATATGCTAGTCGCCTTCGCACCCTTCGTGCTGCTTTCGTCACTAGCGCGGACTGCCGTCCGCAGTGATTATAATGAAAACCTGCTTCAACAATAAATTGGCTGCCATTTGACCAGGACAGCGTCTGTGCTTCCGTTTTGGGTATCCTTTATATTGTTGTTGTCCTTTACAGCTGGCGATGCATGAAGTTCAATTTTTTTTCTTCTTTACTACATAATTTCTTAATTTGTCACTTAGCAATTTATTTACCACAGGCGCAAACGAAAATAATAATATAAAAAGAAATGCAAATTAAGTAAGAACCGAGAATTTTTGTTGTCACGGAGCTCTGTTCCCATTATGAAACAATAATTAACATACATAATTGGGTTCTTCCCTTTGCGGCGATTTATGCGGAAGAATGTGTAAATTTATGCAATTTTTAAAGTCGACAGAAACAATGTATTTCAATATTATTTTCCTTATAGCTTTGCTAAGATTTTCTCTGTCTTTATCCTATTAACAGTTACTAACCTAAGCCATTCCACAATCATACTAAATATAGCTCGGATCCCCCTGTGGAAGAACTTCCGACTACGCACAAAATTTGCTCATTTTCACGGGCCGTTTACATTTCATGCTGTGGGATTTGATTGTGGCATGAATAAATCCTCTGGTGAGATTTCGCTCCAGTGCTCGACAAGCACAAATACCAAATGCCTGCTGACACCATTCAGATGGATGGCTGAAGGGATGCTCGACAGGCTCATTGTTTATAAGAATGCTGTCATTCTCCCTCAGCCATAGACCGCCCACAAATGTAAAATGCAAAATGGAAAATGCAAAATGGAAAATGCAAAATGGAAAATCAAGAGCATCAATTCCAACATGATGCTGAAATGCTATTTAAGTTTCATATTCTCTGTCTGCCATAAATAAATTATACTTAATTACTAAACACAGTTCTAAGACGGTTACATCAAGTCAATTCATATGAAACATGAAGGCGATATGGGAGTACTCATTGTGATCTTCTCAAAACAAGTTTTAGTTAAAAAACTGATCACACCTCTTATGTTTTAATATGCTCCATTTTCTACAATTTTCCATTTCTGGCAACAGCTGAAAACTTTCCAATTCCAATTTGTGTGCCGACACTCTGCGGTAAGTTTGCGGCGTGTTGACGAGCTTTCCTGTTGGCCATGTTGGTTGACATGGTCTTAAAGAGTTAAACTTTTATTAAATGCCAACATAAGCTTATATTTAAATTAAATCAGAACTTTACATTACACATAAATTTGTGATTCAAGCCTAAAATCAAACTAGCATATTGTCCTTTTTTTATAAAGATAAAAAGTTAAATTACTTTGTTCATTATTGTTTATTATTATTCTAGGGATAATACAGCTTTGTCATCAGTCTTAGGTCGTTTTCAATAACTTTAGAGCTTCTAAGTAATAAAACTGTTTATTTTTTGTCTGTCCCTAACAGAATGCAAGAAGCAATAAATAAACAAAAAGACTTTATAATTTGATGAAAATTATAATACCATATAAACACTTATAGCTAAGATTGTACACAAACAAATACAGATATGTATGTTAACCTGATAAGTTGTTATGTTAACAAGGCCAAAATGAATTTCAGCACTTTGTTGCTGAAACTTTTAACTAACTCTTTTGATTTGGTGATTTTGGCTTGAAATTCGAGCGAATTATGTGAAAACGTATCTTAGAAAATAGATCTTCCTAGAACCTAAAATTCTACTAAATTCAACTCGAGCTGCAACTAATTCCAGAGTTCGCCTAATGGATTTTCTGCGTATTTCGAAACAAAAACTGAAACAAATGCAGAAAAGGGCAAACGGAAGGTGCAAATTTTCACTCTCGTCTTGCAAAATAGAAAATGTCAAATAACTGTAAGGTGTGATGCGTGTGTGTAAGTATGTGTGTGAGTGTGTGCATGTACCGTTGACAATTTTGGCTTTAGTTGCATGTTGCGGAACTTTTGCGGCTGCCGGGTCACCTTTTGTTCATCAGCGTCATGGCGGAAATATGTAACTAAGCCATGGGGGTGAAAATAATGCAGCAGTTTTATTGCGTGGAAAACACTTTGATGCCGCATTTATGTGAGATTTGTGTGCGTGGGTTGGAAGTGTCGCACTACGGATTCATACACAACTTGTTGACCTTTCTCCCGTAGAACTTTGCTCAAAGCATCGCATGCTGAAAAAATTTTGTTTGTAAATTTAAATCGTATGCATTTCAATAATATAAGAAATATGGGAATGTGGAAAAGAAATCTGTGAGCAACATTTCGTTTTCAAGGACTTTTGTTTTCATTTTATTTGTTGCTCGCATTTTTTTATGAAACATAAATTTCACACGCTCGTTTGTTTTCAGCCGCTAGAATTAACTGTTATGTGGCCATAATGTGTCAATCAAATTGTTTCTTTTAGCCTTAGCAGACAGCTGAATAAGAACGAAATCTGCGCCATAAAACTTTATAAAGCGAAAGCCAAAACAACGCAAGGCGAACGAGGCGAGACGCGTGGATGCTTTAAACCATATGGGATAATAAAAGCTGGGCAAAGTGATTAGGGCGGGATGGGTAGGAAATGAGAAGGGGAGTGGCATGTGGGAGATTCAGGGCGGGAAGAGGGAACCGACTATGTTACATTCTTGGCAGGCAAATTTAGCGTAAGGTTGCCAACTGTCTGCCGCAGTATCTTCCCCTCTCCCTTCCCACATAAGTGGTATTAGACACTGAACCACAATCGAGTATACAAAGAACAAGAACAGAAACTGACAAGGGTAAGTCAAAATATTTAGTGAGCAATTTGGTGTCCTTGTTTGTAGTCTGTTTAGCGTTGACATTTAGTTTTCTGATTGGGGGTTCAGATTTCTACCTTCTTCTGTTTGTATACGAGCACAACCAACTTAGTTGTGTCCTTTTCCTTATCAATTTTGACAGGTATACTTAAGTTAGTCAAGGACCTGGTCTGCTCATGATCTGACTTTAATTTGATTTGCTTTCAGTGGAATTTCTCATTAGATTATGTGTATCTGCAATAATTAAAGGAATTTCCACTAGAATAGCCAAGTGACAATGTCATTAGCTTGTTAATTCGTTGAGAACTGCTGAGTGTCGACAAAGTTTCTCACATTTAAGTGTGGGTCCAATGGTGCGTATGCGCAATATCTGAATTGTTGCTTGAAGCCATCATCATTTTGTGTCTTTTAACTGACCTTCGGTCGGATGCGCATTGCCTACATTTGGGAGTGCTGTCATTCATTTCTGCCTATTGCCCATTCGTTAACACATAAATCCCATATGGCGTAAAGGAAAACACATTCAGACAAACGTGATTCCTTGGCATCGTCCTTGCCCTACGTGCGAAACTTTTTGCCGATGCCGTCGCCTTTTTAATTCCTCAGAGCTTTGGCCCAGACCTGTGCCTGTACTTTGCTTGTCATATTTATTTTTATTTTATTTCATCTTTTTTTGTTGAGACATCCTTTTAGACGCAACAGAGCAATCATTGTTATAGACTTGTCATATGGGACATTCTTAAAAATTTGTTTCTTTACAGCAAACTTTAAGAAAGGTTTTGTGTACACTTCCAATTTTCATTTCAATCGCAAGTCTAAAACAAACTCATGCTTGATTTACAAACAGTGCATAAAAAAGTTAGCCAAGTGCCATTAAAACACTTTTGAGCTGGCGGCTTCTTAAAAGCATGCTCAATAAACGCCCAAAAGTTAAAATTTATTTTATAGCCTCTCTGGATTATTTGTAGGTGTGTGAAGTAAACCACTTAGGACTCTTGCCTTGGATTTAATTCATTTACAGCTAACATTTCGTTGAATGAACTTCAAAAGTGCCAATTAAATGTGTTTTGTATGGCAATTAATCCCTATCAAACATAATAGAATCTACTCTAGTGTAATAATAGGGACGGAGAGATCTTAAATGGAGGCGATTTAATTGCATAATTAAATCAATTGTTTTTATAAAACGTGATCCTCCTATTTATTTAATTTGAATTTGATATAATTGGCTATAGAGAAAATATAATATATTTGAAAAATTACCAAGTTACCAAAACTTAATGCAATTGGTTCCATGAAACTTACCCCGTTTAAGGTCCATTGGATTAAATATATTTAACCATGTTCGTTTCGATCGGATAATAGTTATATTAATGTACGTGTATGGTGAGCACAGGGCATACTTTCTTCTAGAATTGACTATTCCCATGTCTTTTCTTAATTAATGAAGTTTATGCTCTGTTGAAAACCTTCCTGTGCAGCACTTTCGTCCTGATCTGGTTAGTTTTGTATTTATCTCAAGCAATCAAAACTTTTTGCAACTCGTTTAATTTCTTTGGAGTTTCTAACCATGCAAATGTGTATTTTAAAAAAATTGTATTGGGTTGTGAACAGGCTAATTCGATATGTAAGTTTGTGGTACTGTGAGTCAATAACATCCAATGAAATTTGTGGTGCTTGCCTGCTCAAAGTGTCTCCTATTCTGTTTTGTTTGCCACAACAATACCATTACGAAATCCTGCTTGAAAGCAAAGCACGTGACTGGAATGCTCAGCATTTGCTGGGAAGAACTTAAATAATTAAAATATGAGAAAATGAAATGAAGAACTCCCTTGGCATCGCATGCAAAAAAGCGCTACGCGTGAGCATTTTTAACATAATTTATGAGGAAAAAACAAATAAACAAAGAATCCAAGTTTTGTCAAGGCCTAAAATATGCTGCAAAAGCCCGGGAACGTGTCAGCGAGAAAGACGTTAGTGCATTGGGGCTGTAATCAAAAAAACGAAAGCAAAGTCAAGGCATTTTGGGAATACCAAAGTGTGGGGAAAACAACAGAGTTTAGATATAAATCTGCTTTGCTTACATGTATTTTCACTGACATGAAGATGAATCTAAATCCACTCACAATGTGAGTTATGAATGTACCACACGCTATGCATACACCATAGGCTAATATCTCTGCTGTGCAGAATAGAGAATAGAATATGTTATGATGACTTAATTCCCACAAGCAATGCAAGAAAGTATTTAATCTGAAAGCGGAGTTTGACGTATACTTAAAATTTTCTTTTGATTTTAGAGCTAAGGATCCCAAAGATCGTGGTTAAAAAATAGGGAATACAATTAAATTTGTAAGATCCACTTAGTAGCTCAAACAACAGTGCGTATACTTAATGAAGACCAAATGTTTTACTGTTCAAATTAATTAAGCCTTAAACATTCTTTTTCAAATAGAAAACAGCATATAAATTAAATATAAATTCCATACACGTGAGTGAGCATGAACCCTTACAACATCAATAAAATTATTTAATATTTATTATCGATGTCCCACGGCGCCTTTTTGTTATATCTGCCATTTTATGTTATCCTGTCGTGTATAAATATTTGTGACCCTTTTCGGCTTGTCTTCGATATTTTTGTGCCCAAAGGGAACCATTATAGAAAAGAACTCTCCTTGACAGTCAGGAATTTATGTATGACTAATTTAAGCGAACACATGCATATGTCATAATATTTAAGGCATTTGATATATGTATGAGCATTTGGACCTGTTGAAAGCAAATCCTCAATTGTCAACTTGAGGTTAATTGAAATCTACTTAAAGCATGCTCTCTGACCCTTTTGCGTTTCATTTGGCTAATATTTAAGATGTGCAAAAAGTCAACTTTTTCGATAATCTATTTTGTAGTAGCTTAATGAAAGACTAGTTTGAATCCCAAGATTGTTTTCCTACGCTTTTGGGGCTGCTTACTTTCATTGTAATATAATTTGGTTAATGATGCATTTAGTTATTTTATTGCTTATGAATTTTTTGAGATCCGAAACTTAAACTATACACACTATTTTTCCAAATTTAAAAAGAATATCATACAATTACTATATTGGGAAACGGAGAGAGGTATCTTAAAATTGGAGTTCACTTGATCTATTTATAATGTTCAGGGCCTACATATATTGTTCCTTTTTACACTGGGTAAAGGGTATATTCTCTCGTCTGCAGTCATTTCATTGTGTTTCAGCTTTAAGTTCTCTAAATTGTCAGGTTCATTAATTGTCTTTTATTCATTGTATTTAACTCCAAGTATTTAAATAATAAGATAACATAAAATAATAATGTATTTCGCAATATCGATGTGCGCTCGTCCGCGCACACGTCTGTTCACTTTGACTGTTCGAACGCAACTCCCTCTTCCTCTTCTCACTGTCATTCTTGACATTCGGCCTCTCCTGACACTACGTCGTCATCGTCCGAATAAGTATACGTCTTCTCGTCGATATCCAAGTTTGGAATTAAGGCACACATTGGCCTCATATGGTCGCTGGATACCACATTATGGTGCATTTACACTAGTTGATAAACAAGTCAACGTTGATATCAACTTTATCAATCCTAGTGTAAACAGCTGTCAACTTGATCAACTGTTGCGTTGACAGTAGATTGACAATGCGAAAAACATCAATTGTTGCTCTGAATGTAAACATAGTGTAAACACTTTGTGTCAACAGTTGAAGACACAATCGGCGCGTTGACAACTCAAAATTGAGTTGAGCTCGTGTTCATTCTTTTGCTTTGTGTTGACAAACTTTATGTACAGATTAGACTGGCAACACTTCGCTCGCCATCCGATTTAATTAATGTTGTCTGTTTTTTTCAACTGTGCAATCTATAAAAATCAAAAATTATTAATAAAAACCTATTTAAAAATACATTTTAATTTGTTTGTATACATATTTATTGAACTATTCCTCTATTAAAATCACTTTCGATACATAAACATTATCGAAAAATGCTTAGCAGCGTGAATGTCAACGAATGTGGATATCAACTGGTGTAAACTACTCTCAACTTAATTATCAACGCGTTGGCATCTTGCGCGTTGCTCAACTCGAAAATTAGTTGGCAACCCGGTTTTTTTGTCAACTCAATCAACTAATGTAAACACAACAAATGCGTTGACGTTGGATATCAATTGTTGATATAGCTAGAATTGACGCTGCATCAACTAGTGTAAATGCAGCATTACAATAACGCCGCTGGGTTATGGCGTGATCTGGCAAATCTTCGATGACATAGCGATCGTTGTCTAAAACCTTTGTGACGACATATGGTCCTTTGTACACAGGATTTAGCTTGTGTGAATCGCCTGTGGCCGCTGGTACAAAAGTAATAAGCACTAAATCATTTACTTTGTACTTTGTTGGTTGCTTGTGCTTAGCGTCGAATCTGATTTTCCATTTCTTCTGTTCTGCCGATATGTTTGCAGAAGCTTGCTGTCGTTTGCTCTCCATGTCCTCCTCTGAAATTGAATCCATTGACAGAGCCTGTATAAGCCGATTGTTTGTTACGTCTCTTAGGTTAAAATTGAAGACCAAATCGTTGGGAGAAAATTTCGTCGTTGCATTTATATGTGTGTTTAGGCCCCATTGTATCTTGTACAACTGCTGATCCCATTCCTTGGACTTCTCTGTGCTGGTTTTCAAAGCGTTCAGCAACGTTTTGTTCATACGCTCTGCTTGTCCGTTGGCTCGGGGTGTTCGTACTGCCGTTTTAACATGTTGTATTCCATGCTCCTTAGTGAAGTTCTCAAACTCCTTTGATGTAAACGCTGTGCCTCGATCCGAGATTATACGCATTGGCTGGCCAAATACTCCAAACAGCTGTTGAAGCGCTTTTATAACTGGCGTTGTCTTCGTCGTCCGTGTTGCTGCCAGAAACGTATACTTCGTGAATGCGCAAACGATTACCAAAATGTGGCAATTTCCGCTCTTGCTTTTTGGAAATGGTCCTACGTGATCCATGTTGATCGTCCGAAACGGTATGGGAATCGTCTCGTATACATGTAGTTCGCCTTCCGGTTTACCTCCTTTTACTTTGATTATGCAGCACTCTGGGCAAGAAGCTATGTAGGATTTTACATATCTCCTCATACGTGGAAACCAAAAATAGCGTTGAATTCGTTGAACCGTCTTTTCCGTGCTAAAGTGGCCTATATCGTCGTGGTTTGCTTTTGTTATACGCCAGCGAATTGCTTGGGGTATAACCAACTTGTTGCCGTCTGATGATTTACGTAGAAGCCTGCTTGCTTCGATGGTATAGTCTGTGCTTAATTGGCTCCACTTCGGGCCCTTTTCGTTGCTCTTAAGTGCATCAAATATTTCCAATAAAGCTGGATCTTGTTTCTGCATTGTATATACCCAATCCTCATCGATCGGTATTATCGATAAAATGTTGTCTGCTACAGTAAGAGACTTATCTTCTTGTGTCAATCCTGGTTGTCTGCTCATGCCATCTACGTGTGGCATATCCGCTCCTGGTCGATGCTTGCAGGTAAAGTCAAACTCCTGAAGTTTGAGCCACCATCTTGCTATTGGTGGTTGAAGCTCCGTTGATTCCTTGAGCGTCACCACTGCGTTACAATCTGTCACCACCAGAAACTGTGATCCCAGTAAGTATATACGGAATCTATCCAGTGTCTCCGTAATTGCTAGAATTTCCAATGCATAACTTGAGTAACGGCTCTCGGCGTCACTACATAGTCGACTGTAATAGAATACAGGTTTCGTTCCGTCCTGTTCTCGTTGAAACATGATGCCTGCTATTCCCACTTTGCTTGCGTCTGTGTGTACCTCGTGGTATTTCATTGGGTCGTAAAGCGTTAGTACTGGCTTCGAGGTAAGTACGTCCTTTAATTGTTGAAATGCCTCTTCTTGTTCTTCTTTCCATGCAAACTCTACATCTTTCTTCAGTATCTTGCTTAATGGACTTGCGATTATGCTATAATCCTTGACGAATTTGCGGAAGAATCCTGTGATGCCCAGGAATCTGCGCACTACTGTTTCGTTACGTGGCTGTTGATAGTTTTTGATGCATTCGGTCTTCTCGTTGCCAGGCTGAATTCCGTTGCCTGTGATGACATGACCCAAAAACTTGACATTCGTGTGCATAAATGAACATTTCGACGGACGTAGCGTTAGTCCCGCCGACTTTACAGCTTCCAGGAACTCGTTAAGGATAACCAGCCCTTCTTCAACTGTTTTGGATGATATGATGACTTCATCCACGTAGTTGACAATGTTCCGTTGATGTTTCAATCTCCGGATGATCTCTGTGATAACTTCTTGGAACACCATCGGGGCGTTCACCAAGCCAAAAGGCATCACATTGAATTCATACAATGCGTCTGGGGTTATGAATGCGGTTAACTTTTTGCTTTCGTTGCTCATCGGGATCTAATAGTATCCTGATGTCATATCCAGAGTTGTGAAATACTTATTTCCGGATAACTTGGCCAACTGCTCCTCTACAATTGGCATCGGGTATCGTTTCTTGACTGTGACTGCGTTGAGAGCTCGATAATGCACACACAGCCTCTTTTCTTCATTTGCCTTTGGCACCAGTATTGCCGATGCTGCATGTGTTGAGTTGCTCCTCTGGATAACGTTGTTCTTGAGAAGATCGTTGATCAAAGAGTTCAGCGTCTCTCTTTGAGCAAATGGAACTTGGTATCGTCTTCCCAAAATAGGCTTCGTTGTGGACACTTCGATGTCCATTGCTGTTGTTTTGCACCTGCCAATATTTGAAATATCTTTGGCAAAACAGCTTGCATAACTTTTTAACAGATCGCTCACCTGATTGTGGTGGTCGGGGCCAATGTCAGATCCAACATTAAACCCGACCTGCTCCATCGTTGCCACCTTAGATATTGTTTCCTCAATATCTAGCAGGTCCTTATCATGGCATATGATATCTCTGCCCACCAGCACATCATATGGAAGGACTTCGTTTGGCACCACCTGGATTCTCGTGTACAATCTTAACTTGCCGCATGTGAACTCCGTTAAGATGCACTCCTTGGACTCAACAACTGATCCACCAAATCCTTGAAGTCGTTTGATGCACGGCTGTCGGATCGCTCCTTCTGGCACAGATGCGTCTTTGATGAGTGTGTTATCGCTACCAGTGTCGATAAACGCCTCAAACTTGCATCCTCCAATAAGAACAGTCTTCATAATAGGTGGATACTCCTTAGACTGCGCTTCAGCCACTTGAGCCACCTTTGATGATTTCATTCTGCAGTCCTTTTCGTCATGCCCAATTTTCGCACAATTCGAGCACCGTTTCTTTCGCTGAGGCTCAGGACACTGAGCTGCGAAATGTCCAACGTTGTTGCAATTATAACATTTAATTGCCTTTGCTTTGTCGTTAGCATCGTTGCTGCTTTTTCCGTTGTTAGCTGCTGTTGCATTGTATTGTTGTTGCAACCCCTGTGCCGATCTCATGTTTTCCAATGACTTGAAAAGCTCAGAACAAGTACGTATGTTCATCGCTAACAAAGCTTTCGTCGATTCTTGTTGATTAAGCCCATTGATGATGTACGAATTTATCGATGATTCATCGATATTCGCACGCCTTCCGATAGCTAACATCGCATAGAAATATTCGCTCGGTGTTTCGTTACCTCGCCGTTTTCGCCGCATTAATTCTCTATGCACATCTGCTGCATTTACCACACATGGAAAATCTTGCATGAGAGCAACTTTGAATTGCTCCCAAGTCTGGTACACTTCTTGTGCGTCTAGCCATGTTTTGGCCACTCCGCGCATCTTATGCTGTACTGCAAACAGTACCGTTTCGTTGGTCCACAAATAAACATTTTGGAGCTGCTCTACTTTGGCGATGAATTGATCCGACGTTATGAACCCTTTTATTGGATCGAATTCAGGTAGCACTCCAATTACTTCTTTGATGCTTGTAAAACTTTGACCTTGAACATACGGCGTCATGCGTATGCCTTCGTTGTGCTGAGGCTGCGTTGCTTCAAATGCATTCCCTTGAATCTGTGCCGTTGCCATCGCCGTTGCCGTTTCCAAGTGCTCCTGTCTCTGCGGGACCTGCACTTGATTTTGCCGTTGCTCTTGCTGCACACACACCGTTTGCACCGTTGTCGCTAAGCTTGCCACCAGCTCCTTAAGTTCGTCAATTTGTTTTTGCATACTTGAATTCGTAGAATGTTCCAGAAGTTCGTACTCGTCTGTCTCGATTTCATCAGCTTCCAATAATTGCATCAATTCGTTAATCTTCGCCGCCTTGTTACCTTTGGCCTGAAGATCATGCGCCTTTAGAATAATATCCAAATCAGATATTCTTAAGTTTTTTAATTTCACAATCATTTTCGTTGTGAAATTACTTTTTTTCCTTCTTGAGACCGAAAAATCTGCTTATGCACGTCTGCACTCATTGCCGTTTCTTTTTCGACTCCCCTTTGCCTTTTTTCGTAACGCCGCTGCTGTTCGTTGCCGCTGCGTATTCTTGTCGCTTTTTCGAAGTTGCTGCTGTTCGTTGTAGCTTTGACTTCTTCTCCTTTTCGTTACGCCG
>JBAMBL010000590.1:0-84796 GCA_037043405.1 Drosophila subquinaria
CGCAAAAATTTAATAGAACTTCTTTAGTTGTCCGGTTTAACAAATTAATATAATATAAGGGGGTCCGTCCCCTGCTCGCTTCGCCCGCAAAATTGAAAAGAAGGTCCTTAGTAGTCCGCTTTAACAAATTTATATAATATAGCATGTTTTGTAAAAAAAAACGAAAATATTCAACTTCCGCTGTCCGCGGTTTCAATGTTTCTTCTTGCTTTGGCTAAAGCTCAGATTTAGTGAGTTGGCGGGAAAAATCCAGATTTGGCGGGAAAAAGCCAAATTTGGCGGGAAAAAGCTAAATTTGAGGAAAATTCAAAATTTAGCAAGAATAGTTAATGTATGAGTTTTCTAAGAATATCTCATACAACAACAGAGTTTTTGATTCTAAAGGTTAACTTTCATCCGATTGATCCTATGGCAGCTATATGATATAGTCACCCGACTTTTACCAAATTTAGTCAGAATGTAAAAGACAGTCCCAGACATACAATCTGTAAGTTTGGTTGAGATATCTTAAGAAACACAAACGTTTTTTTACTAAAGGTCAATTAACATCCGATTGTTCCTATGGCAGCTATATTATGTAGTAATCCGATTTCAACCAAGTTTGGTCAGAATGTAAAAGACAGTACCAAACATATAATTTGTGAGTTTGGTAGAGATATCTTAAGAAACAAAAAAGTTGCTCACACTAAAGGTTATTTTTCATTCGATTGTTCCTATGGCAGCTATATGATATAGTCATCCGACTTTGACCAAATTTGGTAAGAATGTTAGAGACAGCCCCAAACATATAATCTGTGAGTTTGGTTGAGATATCTTAAGAAACAAAAAAGTTGTTCATACTAAAGTTATTTTGCATCCGATTGTTCCTATGGCAGCTATATGATATAGTAACCCTACTTTGACCAAACTTAGTCAGAATGTAAAGGACAGTCCCAGACATACAATCTGTAAGTTTGGTTGAGATATCTTAAGAAACACAAAAGTTTTTTTACTAAAGGTCAATTAACATCCGATTGTTCCTATGGCAGCTATATGATATAGTCATCCGACTTTGACCAAATTTGGTCAGAATGTAAAAGACAGTAACAAACATACAATCTGTGAGTTTGGTTGATATATCTTAAAAAACAAAAAAGTTTTTCATACTAAGCAATTCTGTGACCTTTGACCTCGATTTTGACCCACTTACAGGTCGAATTTCGCAAAACGCCGTCTTATTGCACGATGAAATTGTCTCACCTATGTTGTGTGAAAATTTCAGCTTTCTATCTTTTACCGTTTGGGCTGCACGTTGATTCTCAGTGAGTCAGTCAGTCAGTCAGTCAGTGAGTCAGTCAGTCAGGACAAAGAATTTTATATATATAGATTTGAAAAGAAGTGTGTGTGTAAAAAGTGTAACGTCCGCAACAGACAAAAACTAAAATTTTTAATTAAGGAGACTACTTATCTTTATTTATGATGATGGATTGATATGGTCATATATTCCACTTAATTTTTTGTATTTGGATAATTTTTGTTTACCATGCAAAATTCGCTAATATATGTGCAACTGTACGTTAACCTCAAATCGACTTCCATTCTTTGTAACGGCCGCAACGGAACTTTCAGCAAGCCTAATTTTTTTTCAAAAACAGTAAGGCTTTTATCTTAAAATAGGTGCAAGAGTACTTTCAATGAAATGCATTTTTCAGAAAATTTCATTTAAATTCACCAATCTGAACGCGAGCTGTATCAGTTTAAACATGAAAATTTGCGTGCAAATGTAACGTCCGCAACTCAAGATTAGCCCATATCTGAACCAAACTGACATGCATAAGGTGTATGGTATGATATGGTATGATGGTCCCATACATCCTGATTAAATATATCATATTGCTGTAATAGGATCGATTGATCGAAAATGTAGATTTAGTATGAAAAACTTTTGTTGTTTGAGATATCTCTGTTATCTGATTTTTAAGATATCTCAACCGAACTCACAGATTGGGAATATTCTATGTCTTTAACATTTTGATCGAATTTGCCTTAAATCGGTTCACTAAATCATACAAATCAAATACAAGCATTGACGGCGCGCCGGCGTGCCTAGTGGCGTGCAAATACGTATTAGGCTAACGGAGTGCCAGGGCACAAGGTATCATACAGTCGAGCGAAGCGAGCCGGGGGTAGGCTAGCAAAGCGAACAGTGGGAGGAGCCCCCCTGTTTTTGCTTTAAATTTAGCTATTTAAAAATTTTTTTTATAATAATATATAGTACATATATAGCCAATTAAAAACGCAGCCGAACAAACAAAAAAATTGATTTTGTTTTAAATGTATTTAATTTCTTGAAAGAAAAAAGCTATCTTCATATTTTTCACAACTATTTTTTTTTATTAAAATAATTTTACTCAATGTTAGACGAAACCACTTTTTGCAAATTTAATCAGAATTTGAATTTGAATCATAACTTTTTTCACTAGATTGATCTTGAGATAAAAATTGGACGGTTTGAGGTTGAAGACGAGACATTAACTTTATTATCAACGACTTTTATTATGCCCTGAACCCAACTTGCATTATTTGTCATAAACATGGATTTATCTCTTCTAGATTTACTCCACCTCAACTCAAATTCATGGCACATTTTTGTTAAGTGCAACCTTAACTTTATATGATCAATACAATTGCCAAAAATCATCGCTACGTACTGTAGGAGGGAGTTAAACTGAACGGTTCTTACGTTGCTTGACCAAGCCTCGTAAGACTCTGCGTTTGTTCTTGCACTCATTGCTAAATTGAAGTCCTTTGGGCGAAATGTGGACAAAACTTTATTTCTAATCCTGATTCAGAATGATTTTCTACAAACGAAGTATGTTCTGGTTGATTTGAACGTGATTGAAAAATGTACTCCTTTTTTTTCACTTATTTCCAAGAAATAATAAAAAAAATTATAGGCCACTTATAATGTACATTTATATCGCTAAAAATTCTAAGAGTGCATGCAAAAAAAATTTTTCAAAAATACTTTTGGTTGTACTTTTTATAATTTTTTGAAAACTGCAAAAAAGCCACTTTTTGTGTGAAAAGTAGGAAAAATGGGTTAAAATCGTAATTTTTAGGATTTTCAAAAAACTTTAAAAATAACAAAAATTTTTTTTTTGCAGTCACTCTTAGAATTGTTTGAAGAATTTTTCAAATATTTTTTGGAAAAAATCGAGGAAAAAAGTTAAAAAATTGTCTTTTTTTAAAGTTCAAAATTTTCGATGGGAACTTAATGGTTTAATGAAAGTTTTGTATAATTAGAACGGGATTTGATTGAATAAAAGATTAATATAAAAAACCCGCATCAAAACATCTTTATTACACGCAAATTTGACAAATTTATACTGTATGAAGACATTGGTGGTTCACTGTAGCTTTCTATTGCTCTGCCCATATTGTGACAAATTGTTGAAGCCCATACTAAAATATACCAATAAAAAATTTTAAAACAAAATTAAATTAGCTTTACGTTAGAAATGTGTACAAACGCCCGTGGGCTTGATTTTGGATTTTAATTCGAATTTCATAATTTGGTTTAAATGCCTGTTGTTATGGTGAATAGGTGTGATATGCTTTCTGCGAGAATTTCCAACAAAGATATTTTGTTTTTGCTTTATTAAATGCATATCACACTCAATTTGTTCATTCGAGGAGAAAATATCGGGTACACGATTTTATAATTACAGCAGTCAAGAAAAATGTGAGAGTTCCCCGTGTAATTAACATATCCAAAGTTGAAGGTTTTTTACCACTTGTACTAATTCTGTCAGCACTGAGCTCTCTAGGAAACCCAGTGCAGCTGTTGTAAATCCAATTAACAATGCAAGGACACCAAAAGAGATGCTTAAAGGGGAAGGGTAATATGAAAATGGTAGCGGTTGTTTGGCAAAGCGAATGTATTCAAAACCCTGTCGAAGGGACTACGGATTATACCAAAAAGCATTTACACATTAAGACATGGAAAATGTTATGGTCGAAAATACATCCCCTTATGTCGACCTTACAGTCAGGAATGTAATGCTTACACATTGAATGACTTATAATAAAAATATAAGTTAGGTACAATTGTTTGCCAGTTTTGAGAAATATCCACCAACAAAAGATGTTATAAAGTACTTTGGAAATGAAATAAAATACTGGAATAAATCTATGCGAGGGTTCAACGTTTTAATGTATACAATTGTAAGCACCTGTGCCTCATATTTTAACTTTCAGTCAATTAATCGGTTGCTTAATAAAAGTGTATTCATCTGCTACTCAAAGGAAAATTAAAGGTGTTTTTATGAACGATTTCATTCGCACACATACACACACACACACACACACACACACACAAAATAGAGCGTTGGTGCATTGGTTGAGCTATAAAAGATGAGAAGAAGTGGACTCGAGCCACACTCAAACTCAGCACCTCAGTTGGGATAGACGACGACGATCGACATCAGCAGCAGCATCAGCAACAAGTCAAGAAGTCAAGGGATCAACAGCGCAAATAGGAGTGACGACATCAGTTCAACTTCATCGACAGCAGTATTATAGTACGACCAACAGCGGGATGGAGCAGCAGGAAATTGACCCTCAAGCCGTGATAAAAGAATTTAATGATTGCACAAACAGGCTTATTATTTCAAAAAGTAAGATGGAAGTTGACGTCCCCTACCCCATTCTCAGCGCACGGCGGAGATACACAAGGATTGGAGATCTCGTTGCTTTGGAAGTGGAGCAATTTTGTCTATACCTACCAAAGAGGTTTTCACAACTTTCAGATGAAACCATCGCTAAATTAAAGGGAAAGAAGTATATGGTCATCAAAAGAAATAATAACAAGGTATACATATTTTTAAATGAACCCGATCAATATTAGTAACTGTACTAATATTTTTCAATAAAAAATTTTTTTTGTAACTACATAATTACGAATGCAATTGCTCTTTTTATGATGTTAGTGTATATATAAAACAGAGTAAATGTCCCAAAATTAATTAAACCTGTCAAAATATATAACTGCACTTATATATTTTCAATAAAAAGTATTTTTTAATTACTAAGTTATGACTCATTTAACAGATATTACTTTCAGATTTTTTTAAAATAAACATATAAAACAAGGGGCACTGCACTCTGATCGATTCGCACGCGGGTTCCCCATGGAATGTAGCTCTGGCATGAGGAACAATCTATTGTTACCTGGGTATTCATTTTGATGTAGTTGTTATTATAGTTCTTGTTGTTGTTGTTGAGTTGTCCTTGCTGATCTGTTGTTGACCTGACTCTTGTTGTTGTTGACCTGCTGCTGTAACGGATCTGTTTTGAGCTGTTTTCAGGTGTTGATCTACTGCTGTTGTTGAAGTGTTGTTCTTGAGTCGGTGCTGCCGGTGGGTTCTTAAGTCGGATTGGGTTTTATTTATACGTAAATTAATTGGGAGAACACTGCAATGTCTAAATAAAATTCCAGAAAAAAATTAAAATTACCGTGACTACTAGGGTGTCCCTTATTTTTTCGAAGTCATTATTTTTAAACGCATACGGGCTAGTTCTGTTCATTTGGTCCTAAAGCACTCGGAAATAAATTTTTACCGTTAAAAAATAATGACTTTGAATAAAAAGGGACACCCTAGAGACTATGTGCCCAAGTGAAGTCAAGAGTGCATACGTTGATCTCGTGACCACCCAGAAATTTCAATGCAGACAGCTTTCAAATTCTTACAAAACAGATTTTTAATGGCCAACACATGCCAGTGAATTGTGTTTTTTTTTTGGCATGAAGTCAATTTTTGTTTGTTAAGTTTTCTAAAATTTTGTTGATTTTTAATTTTAAAACACCCTAGTTAGATATAAAAATATTTAACTTTAACATGTGGAGCAATACTGCACTGTTTGCGCGCTGTTAAAGTCAGCTAATTATGTACCACTCGTTTTTTATGAAATTGGCGAGGAAAAATTTCAATTTTGATTGTTTGTTCTGGCGAAAGTTTACACAAAAGTGAAAAAGGTAAATATTAAAAACGATTGTCCAGGTATGTAAAACTATAGTTTTCCAATGTTTGTGTCGTTGTTATGTGCTTTTGTCCAATTGTACCTTGTTTTGTTTATGTGTATTTTTAGAATGGGCTTAACAAGCAGTGTTGCCAATTTGTCCTTTTTGCGGACAGATTTATCCGTTCCTTTTTTTTTGTTATATCCTGTCATTCATCCTTTTTTAATTGTTAAGTCGCTTATACAATTTATTAATTACAACTGTTTGGCATCGATTTCATATTGTTTTTCCGATATTGATAAGCCTTTCACGAAGTCATGCAGCAGCTAGTGCTGTCAATTTGTCCTTTTTGTGGCCACATTTTGCCATTCTTAAGACTGCGATTTCTGGACAAATTTTTGTTTTTTTTTTTAAATTTATTTTACTTTATCCTTTATTTATCCCTTTTTCATGGTTCTAAGTCGCTCATAGAATTTATTAAATACATCTATGCTTCATTTAATATATTCATTTTCGGATCGTCGAATATCTTTGAAAATTAAAAAAAAAACAATTGATGCATATCCTGTGGAAAATATTTTACTGGCTAATAAAGAGCTAATACTTTCAATTAATAAAAAAACATTGTAAGTCCAGATTTTTTGACCTTTAAAAAAAAACTGTCCTTTTTCTGAATTTTTTTTGGGCTTAACCGGACATTTTTGTATAGAGGCGTTGGCAACACTGTTAACAAGTGTAGTTGTGTTTCGTGGATCAGTACTTTTGCATGGCAAGGCGTTGCAGAAAGTTGTAAGTGAGAAACTATTAACCAAAGTGTGCAGATTAATTAGAAACTAATCCTTTTTGTCCGAATACACAAATTTTTGGAAAAAATAAAATTTTTCTGGTACAATATGTGTTTAGTCGTGCTGAGCAGGTTTGACATTTGGAGCAATAACAATCACTCAGAAGAAGCCGTATAACAGCACATATTGGAAATTATCGAACAAAAAGATTAAAATAACGAGAATATTAAGTCAATAAATAAAATAGTGAAAGCCTTCGTCAATTATATAAATAGACACATGCCAAGAACCTAGTTGCATGTCGCTCAGATCGGTTATATGGCAGCTATATGAAATAGGGCCCCAAATCATATGAAACTTGGTAGGTTATCTTGGAAACATAAAAAATCCCATAAAAAAAACCTCTTTGCGAGGTAAAAGTCTAGTGACCAAAACATTTTCATGCCCCAAAATTTCTGATATCCAATTTTGTGACGAATAATATTAAGTTTTACACATAAATTATTTTTTGCACTCGGCACATTGCGCTTAAATGTCTCAATTCTTCATACAAAATAAAACTCACTGCTCACTATTAGTTTTGTTTTGAGAAACTTTTTGCATTAAAACATTTTTTGATTAAGCACGAGGAGAAAAGTTTCAAAAGTAGACAAAAATTCGAAATATTTGATGGGTATTTAATTGGTTAAGTAAAGTTGTGTATCATTCTAACGGGATTGAAATAACCTTTCCATTGTTGCCAAAACAACGGAAGTTGATCTTCATGTTTGATTGTAATGTCAAAATAACTGTCGTTTCTTTTATTATTTCCATAGCTGTATCTTCTATTATAAATATAAGAAATATATATTTTAAATAAAATTAAACCTACCAAAATTTATAACTGCATACATACAAATATATATTTTCCATAAAAATTAATTTTTTAACTACTAAGTTTTGACTCATTTAACATGGTGGGATCTTTGAAACTAAATTTTTGAACTATTTTCAGTTTTCTTTTAAATACTTATATAACAAAGGGGCATTGCACTCTGATCGATTCGCTCGAGGGTTCACAATAGAATGTAGCTGTGGCACAAGGAACAATTCAATGTTCCCTGGCAATTCATTTTGATGTAGTTGTTATCGTAGTTGTTGTTGTTGTTGTTGAGTTGCCCTTGCTGATCTGTTGTCTACCTGACTCTTGTTGTTGTTGATCTGAGCTGCTGTAACTGAGCTGTTTTGAACTGTTTTCAGGTGTTGATATACTGCTGTTGTTGAAGTGTTGCTGCCGGTCGGTTCTTAAGTCGGATTTGGTACTATTTTTACACAAATGAATTTTTCAGAACACTGCAATGCGTAAAAAAATTCCAAAAACAAAATTAAATTTACAGTGACTTTGTGCCCAAGTTAAGTCCAGGATGCAAACGTTGATCTGGTGACCACCCAGAAAATGCAGTTTATTGTATTAAATGCGGACAACTTCCAAATTCTTACAAAACATATTTTTAATGGTCTGCAAATGCCAGTGGTGACGAGGTTAAAAGGCGAAAAGTACGATAAAATAAAATCCGAAATCATTGCAATATTAACTGACAGAATGCTATGCCTAAAAGTGGTCACAGCCACTAGACTGAACATTTTTTTCAATCAATTTTTAAATTTAAGAAAAAAAAAAACAAAAATATTATTACATAAGTTTTATTTTTTTTTTGCTCAAAAATAAAGATGATTGGTTGAGTTGTAAAGTATAACTTAAAAAAATCATTACTTTGTAAGCAAATCAATAAAAATTAAAATGAATAAATATTTTATAATTTTATAACACAACTTATAATAATTACAGACCTCGTTTATTAAATATTTTTAAATCAAAAAGTATGCCATACAATTATTTATTTTTATTTTTTAGTGTGGCAATAAGGGTACATGCAGTAACTCCAATGGTCATCAATGCACATCCAAAAATAACACTTATTACTTTCCAAAAAAGAATTACTCCCACAAGACGTAAGGCATGCCGAAGGTTTGATGATGCCCCATTATGTTTTCAACTAATTATTATGTGAGCCGATTTAAACCAATTCGATCATAAATAACGTGAATGACAATTTCCAAAATGTGAGTATAGTTGAGATATCTCCAAAACAAATATTATACTAAATCTTAATTTTCGATTAACGGCAGCAAAATGATACATTATATGTAAACACCCCAGACCAAGGTGGATTTATACCTGGTGATGTATTCGCTCTCTCTCGGGGCGGAATTGTCAAAATGAGTCTGACGTGAGAGAGACGACAGAGATAGATATATAGAAAAATTGTTTTGTTTTGTTTTCTATACTCTTCACTCATTTTCGTTTTGTGCGCTGTGCAATATATAAAATGAAAATAAAATGCAATGGCATGTTTGTCTTGTTGTTCCTGTAATGACCCGTAGGTAACCAATTAATTAATTGTTATTATGGATATTTGTTAAGCTCCTGTTAGCCGTCAGCATCGACGCTGTTATCCCTGTTGCTCTCTTTGTGGAAGCTGCTCACCGGTGCATGCTTCCACAGTTCCTGTTGCATTTATTTGTCTCTTTTTCATATCTCTGGAAAAACAAACCAAACGACTTGCGTTCGAGCGGCATATGTATTTTTCACACAAGGGACATTTTTTAGAGAATTTAATACAACCGCTTACTACGATGTTTGCTTTCGTAATGACGTTTCCGCCCCGAAAAAGAGGGCACGTCGAGCGAATACATCCCCAAGTATAAATCCACCTTGCCCCAGACTTATATTCGTCAATTCGGTTGAGATATTTCAAACGACAAAAAAGTTTTTCGGACTAAAATTTGATTTTCGACTGATCGTTCCGATTGCAACCAAATTTGGTCAGGATGTATAATAAATAATAAAGTAAGCTAGTTTCAAAACGAAGAACAGTAAGTTCAATAAAAAAAAAAAACAAATCACAAATAACTTAATTAAAATAAACAAACTACAATACACACCCTTGGCATTTTCTGTCCAAAATATGTGGACAACAAGTTCTTTGGAGCCTTTCAACACATTGCTGGCACGAAAACTGCAGAGGCACCGCACATTTTACAAATTTCTTGACGTTATGCGGATGAGGATTTCGCTACATCAGTAACTTTGAGAAAAGCTTCTCAAGGAGTTTTAAGTGTCCTTACCCTGCAACGCCTAAAATAAAGGATTAAAGAGAAACGTTTGCAGAATTTAACAGTTCATTCTGAAAGAAAAGAAAATTTCGCTTCATGACTTCTTTCAGCAACAAGGAAAATAATTTTTTGGAATGCGACTCAAACCTTGAACACACTGGTTCCGATTCGAGTCTGGACAAGATGTTGAGAAGAGTGATGATTCTCAATTCGAATCCAACCAAATGATGGACTTTCTTAAATGCATTTTAGCCACTTTAAGATTTTGCGCAATTTAGTTTTGAAAGTTGACTGAAAATGCTAAAAAAAAGTCTGTTTTGCTCTGTCTCTGTCTTTAGATAAATAGTTCAAATCTATAGTAAAACTATTAGAAAAGTGTAGTAAAGCCTGTGAGCTTTATTGGATTTTGGAAAGATTTATAAAGTCCACGGCGTTATTGCATTTTTTTTGAAGCAGTGTTTTCGGCTGATAACACTTTAATGATTACTTGAAATTAAAGATATCTCTCATGGGGAAGTTCAAACAGATCTTGATTTTGGATTGTAAATCGAATATCATATTTTGGTTTAAATTTTTGTTGTTAGGGTAAATAGGTGGGATATGTGTAGCGTAAAGCGGGGGGAATAAAATTGTTTTCAGCTTCCCGAGGAATCAACAGCAGCGATGAGCATTCATCTGC
Organism: Drosophila subquinaria; assembly: GCA_037043405.1. Taxonomy (NCBI): domain Eukaryota; kingdom Metazoa; phylum Arthropoda; class Insecta; order Diptera; family Drosophilidae; genus Drosophila; species Drosophila subquinaria. The sequence continues at coordinate 10,622 of JBAMBL010000590.1, forward strand.
ACCACTTCCACAAAAAGAAGCAGGCCAATGCTGTGATCCCTGATAGCCGAGTTAACACAGCGAGATGGGATCCTCTGGTTCCGTAGCTCTTTCGGGTGTGGGGGGGTTCGTTGCTATGTCTCGACCAGCGTACTCAATTTAATTTATAGGATCCCGACCGATATTATTTGAGGGAGACAGACTCCAAAATCAAAAAAAAATAAAATGGACCAGGCGATATTAAACAAAGAAAAAAAATTGAAATGGCTCTCATTATGAATATTTAGCTGCGTTGAAGGCGAAGTCTTAGATGGAAGTCGACTATCGCTTCTATACCCTCCCTACCATGATCTTCATTTAAAATTGTTTCTGAAGATCCCAAAACAAAATCACACCTACATCCTTATCCCACCATGTCACCAGGAAAAAATAAACTTAGCACTCCATGTTAATTAATTTTCAAAACATTATAAAAATTCAGTTTATTCTCTGGGGTGGTTCATTGCAATCCTTTTTGGTCTTATTTTAAGCAGACAATAATTTGTTGCAAATGATGAAAATAGATTTTAATTAAAAATAAAATAGCCAACATTAAAAGAAACTATCGACTATTGATTGAAAAACTTATTGAAAAGGATCAATTTTAAACTTAAATACCAAAATTATTTTTACAAAAAAATTATTATGAATCTCGTGATAAAAAAAACAAAATGAACCGAGAACTTAATCGATTTGAATGCTAAGAAAAGATTAGCTATTATTATGCGACTTTGTATTACTAGAAATTGGCATTGGCATTTATAAATTTAATGTATTGGCAAACAAAACGATAATTAACAAGTGCTGTAATAAAAAGTAATCATAGGCAATTATATAGAAATAGTAACAATATATATCGAGTGAATAGGATTTCAAATAAATTTTTGCTGCTGGTCAAAATGATTGTTTCTTCTTTAGGGTATTTAAAAAGCATTACAAAATATTATAATAGACCATATCGGCAATATCAGCTGTTAATAAACATGCTGCTTTAATTTACTTTACTTTTCGTTATGCTTCATTTACTTTAATCAGCATAGACAGAGCTGCAGGAATCAAAACAAAAAACAAAAACTACCACGACAAATTGCAATCGGTTGATTGCTGTACACTGCAGACTGATATCAGACGTTTGGGTCTAGCAGCAGTCTGGCTGTACAGCAAACACCTGATGATTCATGATCACGGTAGTCGCTGCTTCTGTTGTGATTCTCCAGACAATATAGCGGGGGTACGAAGAGTTATAAAAGCAGCAGAAGATGAGATAACGGAGATAATTTTTTTCCGATCCGAGTTTCGACTTCGTCTGCGCTTCTTATCAGTGCACTATGGTCCAGATGTCGTTTTTTTTGGCATAAAGTCTTATTGTAAAGCTAGAGACTGAAACTTTACATAAACCTCAGTTAGACTAATTTAGAAATTTTTTTTTTTTATTTGGATCACGCCTCCTTCCCCCCATCCGACTATGAAAAATATATGTAAAATATTTTTATAAAATCCTAATGTAAAAATGGGGACTTGAAATTTGGAATAAATCTTAGTTAGGCTGAAGTCGAATTTATAATTTTTTTTGTTTTTTAGTTGGACCTTGTCTTCACCCCCCTTCTTTCCTACTCATTGAAAAGTAAAAAAAAATTTTTATAAACTTATCTAACTACGAAAAAAAAACCGATTTTAGCAAAAAAATGAGAGAAAAGGGGGACGAACGGGCTGAGTTTTTGGTTTGTGGCTAAAGACAACACTCACAAGTACAATCTGGACCAATTAGTTGCTTTCGGCATGGAACTGCTTATAGGTTATATTCCACGAAACACGGAGAACGCATGTTAGTTTTAAAAAAAATACACATAAATTGGACATTACACAACACAAAATCCCTAGGACAAATAACAATATACATAAAAATAGTGCATACCTTGTAGATTATTTTCCATAATTTAGTTGAATTTTTTGGACCAATTTAACGAGTGTGGCACAACGCAAAGCAACTAAATATTTAGGCGCAAATTTCTATTCGGAAATCAGCTGATCGCTAGCTCACTTTTTAAAGCTCTCAAAAAGCTTTGTAGGCGCTTTTAAAGCTTTTAATTAAAATTTGTATAATGTATTATGAATTTACTTTAAGATTAAAATAAAAAAACAAAGATATATTAACATCGAAAAATCGACTTTATGCCAAAATAAACCAAATCTGGACCATAGTGCAGTGCCCAAAACAATATTTAAACATATTAAAGCGAACTCACATACATTAAATCCGATGAAAGGCCTTCCAACGATGATACTTGATGTTGTTGTTGTTGTTTTTAAATAAAATATGATTATAGGTTTTAATATGTTATGTGGCACTATTAAATATTTTATTCTCTTTGTAGTTTTTCCCTGTGCAATTATTTTTATTTATGATTTTAATTATTTATTTGTTTCAGGTGTGCTTATGCTTTGAATTTGATTGTCTATTTTTATTTATTTCAGAAACTTAAAAAAAAATTTTCTGGTTGCAGGTACAGTCAACCCTCGAAGGTTGCGAAAAAATTTAATTTAAATTGTTTTTTTTTTCAGATTCTTAAAATTTTGTTTCTTTTTATTCGCACCAGTCTTGTACGGATTCAATTGCGTTCACTTAAAATGATTTCTTGTTTTGTTCGCACTAACCGGGGTTCACTGTACATTACATACAAAGCACTTAGCACAGAAACAATCACATATTTTCTTTTAAATTATTATTTTTTTTCTTTTATCACTTTTTGCACTTTTAATTATTGTTTTGTTTTGCCACCTTTTGCCTTGTTATTTTATATAATTTTTAATTATATTTAGTGATTATAGTATGAGTTTAAATTTTTCTCCTGGGCTCTTGTGGCCCCAAAAATGATGAAAATGACGAAATTGTTGGAAACGATGAAAATGATGATCGACGTTGAACTATTTATCCGATGATTTCGGCACCTGTCGGAGCGACTGCTCGAGGAGCTTCTTCCAATAAAATCGCTGCGAGCTCAGCTCGAGATTCCCAAAACAAATTACAGTGCCGTCTCCTCCAATAGGCTCGCTTGGCGTATGCCGTAGTTAAGAGCACTAATTGGAAGGGGAGACGGCAGTAGTGGATTGGAAATCCAACTTCTTTATCTGAGTAGGGAAAGAAGAACATTATTAGCCAAAACTTTGAATTATAAAAAAATTCTTGTGGCCTGACATACCTTTTAAATAGATACATGATAATGTATCATAGATAATGATGAGGTGACCAAACGCCTTGCAGGTTCGTGAGGCTGGATGCCTAAAGATTAGGCTGCGGCTCAATGTGCCCGGCAGCTTTGGTTATGGCCTCCAATGGCCAAGAAAAAATTGCAGCAAAGAAAAGTTTCTATCGCCTTTCGCTAGGCGGCAGCAGCAAACAAGTGGAAGCAATTCGAAGCAAAATTCTTCGAATTCTTAATTTTTCTAAATGAAGGAAAAATTATTTTTAACAGTTGGCACGGTTTTATTTAATTTTTCGTACGTGTTCTGCAGCAATGCAGTTGCAGGTGTTGGAGCGGAAATGGAAAAGATGGGTTATGGGGCCCTCTGCCTATTTATACGCCGGCAGAGCTTTCGGCATGCCGATCAAAACAGCGCTGCCAACGGGTGCGCAAGCGCATTATCGCAGTGGCAGCATTGTCGCCGTCGCAGCGATAATGCAAAAAAGCTGGCTGCTACGAATAAACGTTAAGTTTAAATTGCGCGCTACCGCGGCCGTTACATATGCTTTCTGCAAGAATTTCTAACAAAGATATTTTGATTTTGCTTTATTAAACGCAAATCACACTCAATGTGTTCATTCGATGAGAAAATATCGTTGATTAGACAAGTGGCACATATTTCTTAATATATTTCTGTGGACAAAAAAACAAACAAAACTAGAGAAACGTTTGATGCGAGGGAAAGCGTCAGCATATTTGATAACCAATACCATGAAGTCATAAAAAATATTTAGAATGGTTGTGAAAGTGTAAAGTAAAGAGAGTGGGTGGTAAGAAAAATATTAGAGTTCCTCATGTAATTACTGAAAAGTTGTAGCTTTTACCACTTGTACCAATTATCACAGCACTGGACGCTCTAGAAAGTCTAGCCTTTGGTAGTGCAGCTGTTGAAAATTCAATTAACAATGCAAGGACGACAAAACAGATGTTCAAAGAGGGAGAAGGTAATATGAAAACGGAAGTGGTTGATTGGGAAAGCGAATGTATCTAAAACCCTGTCGAAGGGGCTACGGATTACACCACAAACTATATAAACTAACTCAAACTATTAAAAAGGCTACCCAAAAAAGCATTAACAAATTTAGACACTGAAAATTTTTTGTCGAAAATACATCCCCCAATTTCATGATGTACTTATTTGTGAGGGAGACACTTCCAATCACCTTACAGTCAGGAATATGGTGTTTACACATTGGATGGTACAATTTGGTACAATTGTTTGACAGTTTTGGAGCTTACAACCGACAAAAGAGGTAATAAAATGCTTTGAAAATGGAATAAAATACAACTATGCGAGGGTGCAACGTTTTAATTTATACAACTATAAGCACCTGTGCCTCACATTTTATTTCAGTCAAATAATCGGTTGCTTAATAGAAGTGTATTCATTTTCTACTCAAAGGAAAATTAAAGGTGTTTTTTTGAGAACGATTTCATCCGCACTCATACACATATACACACACACACACACAGAAACACGCACACACACATACACACACATACACACGCATACAAAATTGAGGGTTAGGTCATAAAAGATGAGAAGTAGTGGAGTCGAGCCACACTTAAAGTCAGCACCTCAGCGGCAGCAGCATTAGCAACAGGTCAAGAGTCAAGGGATCAACAGCGCACACAGGGGTGACGGCATCAGTTCAACTACATCGACAGTAGTAATAGTACCATTGACCAGTCAACAAGTCAACAGCGGGCGACAACAACGACACCAATAAAATGAATCAAGCCTTAAACAAATGCACAATCAGAAAAATTATTTCAAAAAGTAAGATGTAAGTTGACGTCACCTACCCCATTCTTAGCGCACGGCAGGTAAATACAAGGATGGGAATTGGAGCAGTATTGTCTATACTTACCAAAGAGGTTCTCAATTATTGAAGGATTAATCGGTGAATTAAATGAAAAGAAGTATATGGTCATCAAATGAAATGATGGCAAAGTATACATAGAATTAAACAGGACCGATCAAAATTTGCAATAATATTTTTCAATAAAAAATGATTTTTGTAACTTCATATTTATGAATGTAATTGCTCTTTTTATGATGTTAAGTACTTTTGGATAAACATTTTTAGCTACTTTCATATATATTCTATTATAAATATAAAAATATGGCACAAGGAACAATCTATTGTTTCCTGGGTAGTCATTTTGATGTAGTTGTTGTTATAGTTCTTGTTGTTGTTGTTGAGTTGTCCTTGCTGATCTGTTGTTGACCTGACTCTTGTTGTTGTTAACCTGTTGCTGTAACTTAGCTGTTTTGAACTGTTTTCAGATGTCGACCTTCTGCTGTTGTTGAAGTGTTGTTCTTGAGTCGGTGCTGAAGTTCGGTTCTAAAGTTGGTTTTGTATTATTTTTACGCAAATGAATTTGGGAGAACTCTTATCTCTTTAATAATAAACATAAACTCTAATGTCTTAGCAAAGAGCTCCTAAATTTATACTATTTATCAGAGCTTGCAAATAACAGTCAACCGTTTTTTGTTGTTCAAAAATAACTGTTATTTACTGACTCTTTGCTTAAGTGTCATAAATGAACCGTTCACACAGTTTTTGAACAAATCGGTCATTCTCAAACCACAATCAATTTTTAAAAAGCAAAGGGCTCGGGTTGTAAACTGTCAATTTAAAATTGAGCGAATTAAATAAAAGTACCGTATGCGGCGTAAAACTTGCAGGATCGCACTCAACAAATTTAAAACGGCATTTAAATGCAAAACATGCTGAATTAGTGGAAGAAGCTGAGAGCAACGATTACATTGAAGTGGAACCCATGAAGCTTAACACAGAATAAATAATTATAATATATGTATGTGAATTTATTATGTTTACAGGGCGTAAATAGGGTATTCATACTATTCTTGGGGGCAAGATGCCACTAATTATGGGTATACTTTTCAAAATTTAAGAAGTATAACATAAAATAACGTGGAACATAAGAAAAAAATGAATGAACGTTTGAACTGAGCTTTTCGTTTTTTGTTCACCTAGTGACTCTCATATTTTGAGTACTCAATCGGTTTTTCTCAATAATTTGTTATTCAACCGAAAAGAAAAAAAGAAAAACCGAATTGATCTGCTCAGACAAAGAGCAAGCGTGTGTGTTTTTTTCGGTTATTTTCGTGAGTAGATCGCAAAAAAAAAAACGGTCGACTGTTATTTGCAAGCTCTGCTATTTATACATTTTTTTGCTCACAAAAACCAAAATCGGCTTTCTTTTTATTGTTATTGATAGAGAACTTCTTCTACAAGCCGTGGGCGGAGTCTATAACCTGCATAGGAACAGGTCTACAACTTTTTGCATGGACGCGAGGGCACTCAAGGAGATCAGAAACAATATTCCCAAGCACACATTATCAATTTACATTTTGTAACAGACCCTGCCTGCCCAATGTCAACCCCATGCGCACCCATATCAGCCCATGCTATCAATGTAATCAAAAATGATAGCTGATCATCAATTAACACACCTGTCATATGATCACTTGATTAGGGCTCATTAGGGCTTTCATTATTCTCCCCATGAAAAACCATATGCACAGTTTTTAAGAGCATTTATTCATACATTTACGTAATCTAACAAATGATTATGAATAAAATGCAGATTTCATACAGAATAAAAGTAAATTTGTTGTAATATTAATGTGTAGTCAAAATTTGGTAGCGGTGTTATCACAATAGCCCGAGTATATGTAAAAGTCAGTTTTCGAAACTTTTTTCCTCGATTTTTTACAAAAAATATTTTGATGCAAAAAAATTCTTCAAACAATTTAAGGAGTGACTGCAAATTTTTCAAAAATATTTTTGCTAGTATTTTTTATAATTTTTTGAAAATCCTAAAAATTACCATTTATATGCCTTGCGCTGCTTTTTCCTACTTTTTACACAAAAAGTGTCTTTTTAGCCATTTTCAAAAAATTATAAAAAATACTAGCAAACTGAATTAATGAGTATCAAAAATGTTGTGAATATCAAATTATTGGTCGCTTCAATAGATTAACTAATTTAGAGCTGGCTAATAAACGTAAACGAGTTTTAAAATGATATCATAAATCAGCTTTTATAAATATTTCCTATGTGACCTTTGCAATAATGATCCGATTGTAGTTAAGTATTGTCAAATCATTAGTTCTGCTGAACTCTCAGTTATAAATTTGTTTTGAAAATGTCTGGCAGTCAGACGATTACAAATTATTCTTTATTTAGATACTCTTACTAATACCTTTACTAATCCTTTACAATCTGTAGTAAATTGCAGGCTTTTCTCGAAAAGCAAAGTAAGTCGTAATAATTTATACCGAATATATAATCCTCTGACTAATTGGGTACCCTGTGTTAAAAGAATACTAAATTTATATGTGTATATTTAAAATATTTGAAGACTTAGCTTCTTACATTATAAGGGCAGGAATTATTAAAGCTCGTGATATCTTTGAAGGGATTAAAAATAGAGAGAATATCTATTTGCTATCTTGATCAAATATAATATAATTGACGGTTGGAAAGCAACACAAATGTGAAACTAAATTATACTCTCGTGCTTTTCCTTTCCATGCTTAAATTAAAATACTTTATTGCTGGCAATGGCAATGTGCAGAGCGCAGAAAGCACAGTCGCAACAACAAGCGCATTTAGAGACTTGGTGCTCGAGCTTAAGAGAGTTCAAGCGAGGTTGACAATTTAATCTGCGATAGGCACAGTAGATACTTGAAATCAAACAAACGCATTAATATATACCAAAAAAAAAAGATCAATTAGTTGATAGATGATGTAGAAACCATATATTCAATATTATTTTTAACTTAGGGTAATTTATAAATTTCAGAAATCCTCTGTAAATACAAAATATATGTTTGTAAAGAATTGTGGCTTCTTATCCATAAACCAAGTGAATGCGAGTAAGTAATCCCCGCTTGGAAAAGGAAGTCGTAATATCTCAGGTCGAAGATAAAATCCTTGAACTAATTGCGTACCCTGCAAAAGCATGCATTATTTCCGTGTAATTGTATTCAAATAAAACATTTATTACTTACCGTTAGTGGGCATGAGTGATTAAAGTTTGAGAATTCTTTAAATAGACTAAAAACAAGAATTGCAAATGGATTATAGGTCTTCTTTAAGAATCGGCAGACATCAAGTGACACATTGTAGAGCCACGGCTTGTATCCATTGGCTCTCTTAAAAAGTTGCAGATGTAGAGAAATATCGTGTGCAGGATGAAGGATAGTTCCATTAAAGTTTAAAGTATTCCTTTTGCGGTTGATAGCGTACAGGCGACATTGGTGAATAAGAACCCACGATTCATTATGGCTCTTACAAATTGCATTTGTGAATTTGAATTCGACAGCTTCCTGTCAATGTAATGCAACAGTAAAATTTTTTTATATGAGCATGAAACCAGCTTACATTGTAACTTTGTTTAAGAGTAATCCAAACGAGAACAACTCCAATAGCAATTAGTGTGCTTCGCATTGCAATATTTATTTGAACTAACCATTGAAGTAAATAATGTTATTACACATATTATGATAAATAGAATCGCTTGAGTGCCCAAACTAATTCACAAACATTATCAATAATCGTTAATTGGAATGGAATTTTGAATCTGATCATTCTATTTTTTTTTGAATATCAGAAAGACAATCGTAGACAAATACAAAGCGTCAGCATATCCGCAGCTATGTGCCCAGTCACCAGCAGCTTTTAATTGCGTTTTTTTAATTGAAAGTTTAATTTAATTTTATAAAAAAAGCCTTTTTACGAGATAACAGCCTAGATAACAGCCAATGTACAATGTTCATTAGAGTGCATCGAATTGTATGGGCCCGAAAAAATGAAAAAATGGTAACCCATTTTCGTAATCTGTGGTCAATTCTAAGATGTTTTCACGAAGAAACCATAGTTCTAAAATGAATTCCTGGTCCGCGCTTTTTGAGTTGAAAATTAATTTTTTTAAACATTTATATCTTGGGTGTTTATGGACCGATCCTGACAAACTTGGTGTCAATACTCTTGTTAGGACCAGGACTTTTAAAACTTCACAAAACCAAAGGACGAAATGTCCTTTAAGCATAATTTTCATCCTTGGAACAATGATTTCCCAGTTCGATTATGTCAAGATATATCCTAAAAAATTAGTCATAATTTAATATAATTTTGGCCCAAAGGACATTTTTATCGACCTTGAACTTGAATTTTTATTAACAGAAAATTTACAAAATATTTTAATACAATTTTAATAAAATACGTTTTCAATTTTCTGTTAATAAAAATTCAAGTTCAAGGTCGATAAAAATGTCCTTTGGGCCAAAATTATATTAAACTATGACTAATTTTTTGGGATATATCTTGACATAATCGAACCGGGAAATCATCGTTCCAAGGCTAAAAATTATGCTTAAAGGACATTTCGGCCTTTGGTTTTGTGAAGTTTTAAAAGTCCTGGTCCTAACAAGAGTATTGACACCAAGTTTGTCAGGATCGGTCCATAAACACCCAAGATATAAATGTTTAAAAAAATTAATTTTCAACTCAAAAAGCGCGGACCAGGAATTCATTTTAGAACTATGGTTTCTTCGTGAAAACATCTTAGAATTGACCACAGATTACGAAAATGGGTTACCATTTTTTGTGAAAAAAATCGATGCACTCTAATGTTCATGCTCAAAGATTTTGATATCCAGGGTCAAATATTTTCTTTCCTAGCTCGAACTTCTCTAGCTCGAATTTTCTCTAACTCGAACTAAATTCAGTGGCAATAGCGTTTACTGAGCAAATTTCTTACAATTCTGCTTCCGTAATTTGAACTTCCAAAAGTCGAATTTCTCCATAACTCGAACAAAAATATTGGCCCGTGCTTCTGTAAGAAGAAATTTTCGGGAAAGTCCCAAAAAAAAATTTGAATGTTTTTTCGTTTCTGTTTTATGTTTTTGTTACCGGTTCGTTTGGATATGTAATATTGACGTACATTAACATATGGGCTAATCCGAAAATTTTTAAACCAAGGGCAAAAACCTTAAATTGTCAATAATTTGCATGTTTTTTAATAATAGTTGTTTTTTGTTGTAATAGAATATGTTTCACGCTCCAAATTACAAAATCAAAATGATTTTACGGTGGTTTGGTTGTTCATGGCCGAGCTTAATCAATTAATTCCTCTTTTTGCCTCTAAATTTCAATAAATCTTGTAAAAAAAGGGGTGTTTTCAATGGCCAAAAAAGTGGGCAAATCGGTCGTCTGAGTGTTTAGAGCTTAGCTCATCTTAAACTTTGTTTAATTTTCTTTTATTTAAGATAAAAACTGTATCGAAAAATTATTTAATATATATTAATAATTTGAAAAGAAGTGTGTGTGTAAAAAGTGTAACGTCCTCAACGTAACGTCCGCAACAGACAAAAACTAAAATTTTTAATTAAGGAGACTACTTATCTTTATTTTTGATGATGGATTGATATGGTCATATATTCCACTTAATTTTTTGTATTTGGATATTTTTTGTTTACTATGCAAAATTTGCTAATATATGTGCAAATGTACGTTAACCTCAAATCGACTTCCATTCTTTGTAACGGCCGCAACAGAACTTTCAGCAAGCCTAATTTTTTTTCAAAAACAGTAAGGCTTTTATCTTAAAATAGGTTTAAGAGTACTTTCAATGAAATGCATTTTTCAGAAAATTGCATTTAAATTCACCAATCTGAACGCGAGCTGTATCAGTTTAAACATGAAAATTTGCGTGCAAATGTAACGTCCGCAACTCATGATTAGCCCATATGGTGATGCAATATGATAGAATATTGCATCAAAAATTACACTGGCTGGTGAATAAGCTTCAGGACTTCTTTGTTACCGTATCAGCGCAAGATTATTTAAATTATTAAATTTAATTAATATATATTCAAGCTTATTAGTAAAGTGGACGAATGTGGACCAAATAACAAGAAAAGTTTGCAAATTGAAATGTATTTATGAATGAATGAAATTGTAGTTTCTATTCAAAGACTTTAAAAAAATAATTCCCCAAGTCGAACATTTTTTTGGATAATGGGGATTCGAGCTAGGGAAGTTCGACTGTATTCATTGTGTTCATTGTCTGGAAAAGAAAAGGTTCATTTTACAAACACACATGCCAAGCGCAAAGCCGGCAGAAAAATTGCTTCGGATTATAGAAATTAGTTTCGGCAAACGATTGTAAATAAAATAGTTTTTGTTTTTTATTTTCTACTCTGCCCTTGTGCTTTTCGTGTTGTGCCAATTGCCGGTAGTCTGCACAAGTACATGGTCTTTTTGCGAGTTATTCAATTTAGTAAATAATGACATAACAATTAATGTAGTATATGGATTTAATACTAATATTTTATATTTGTACAGCAACCCCAAGTCTAATGGTGCATTTACACTAGTTGATGCAGCGTCAATTCTAGCCATATCAACAATTGATATCCAATGTCAACACATTTCTTGTGTTTACATTAGTTGATTGAGTTGACAAAAAAGCCGGGCTGCCAACTAATTTTCGAGTTGAGCAACGCGCAAGATGCCAACGCGTTGATAATGAAGTTGAGAGTAGTTTAAACTAGTTGATATCCACATTAGTTGACGTTCACGTTGCTTATACATTTTTCGATGATGTCGCTGTGTAAGTATCGAAAATGATTTGAATAGATATTGTGTTGTATTGTTAATTGCGCAAAGTAAAAAAAGTGGTAAGTACTTATGCATATGTATCTTAAAACTAATTCATATGTAATTTGTTTACTTAAAGATAAAACGAGTACAATGGCATCAGCTAAGAAAAAAAAAATAACAGCAGCAGTAATTTTGACTTTAACTTTTGACGACGAGGAAGAGCAAGAGATAAAGTTCAATAAATATGTATATAAATAAATTAAACAACATTAATTAAATCGGATGGCGAATGGAAGTGATGCCACCCCTAATCTGTACAAAAAGTTTGTCAACACAAAGCAAAAGAATGAACATGAGCTCAACTTTATTTTGTGTTGTCAACGCGCCGATTGTGTCTTCAACTGTTGAAACAAAGTGTTTACACTATGTTTACATCCAAAGCAACAATTGATGTTTTTCGCACTGTCAATCTACTGTCAACGCAACAGTTGGTAAAATTGACAGCTGTTCACACTAGGATTGACAAAGTTGATATCAACGTTGACATGTTTATCAACTAGTGTAAATGCGCCATTAAGGTGACGATGGAGGGCAGCACGCACAGCACACAAAAGGCGGAAAACTGGGTGTGGGTGTGGAGGAGACGACCTCGGAAGCTAAATGTTTTTTTTTTTCAATTTTTTAGATATCTCTGCGGACGGCAGTCCGCGCTAGTGACGAAAGCCGCACGAAGGGTACGAAAGGCGACTAGCATATCACTGCGGACGGCAGTCCGAGCTAGTGACGAAAGGTGCGAAGGCGACTAGCATATATACACAGGAAGAATGGAAAATTTGCTATGACTGTCCGATCAGGTCGAGTTATATACCGATCGAAAGGTATCAATTTAACTTACAAATGTGCATACTAAGACTTTTGAAAACTCACCTGGTTCTTGAGATAAACAGGTGAAAGTGGGAGTGACAATATATTTAAATAATTGGAGCAAATGGGGCCGTTGAAGCCTTTCTGAATTTTTTTTTAATTTTTTATTCTAATCGCTTCGAATGCCACCTCGATCATCGAAATCCGACCGCTGGTTAAAAAGATAATTAATTTTAAAATTTTAAGTTGTCCTCCGAAAATGCAATGAAAAGTCAGTTTGTCTGTTTGTTTGTTTGGATCAAATCGTTGATTTAGCTTAAAAGTTTTAATGAGGATTTGCTCCCGTTCAAAAATCTAGAAACGCTTGTTCTACGACTTTTTCGAAAAATCGCTAGCTTAGCGGGAAATCGCTACAAACCGCTAAAATCCATAAGAACCCATAGCATCCAAACGATAGAAGCTACAGATGCGATCTATATTTCGTTGGAAAGTTTTATGGGATATATTGTACATTTAATTGTTACTAAAATAAAAAATATAATAATTAAACATAAAATAATCAGTAAAAAAATAATAATGTATATAAAACAGTATGAGTTATTGTCATTGGATTGTGTTTGTGCTTTCCATTTACAGTGATAATTTGATTTAAAACATTTAAGTTGAATAAAGCCTGCAACAATATACATATGTATATGTGTACAAAACATTAAGAGTGAAATTGTGCAGCTTTAATGTGTATACCAAAAACTCGATCATCGACAATACGGATTTTGTTTTTGTGTTGTTTTTTTTTTGTTGTCAACTTGCCACACTCCGGGCAACGATTCATAACTGACGCGACACCTAAGGGACGGGGAGTTGATGGCAGCAACGAGGTATGGGACGGAGACGCTTCACAAAGTTTAGCAGATTGAAAAACAAGTCAATAAAACAAAAAGGAATAGCAAAAAAGCACAGTTAAAACGTGATTCCCATGTGAAAAAAGCGTTGTAAAGAAATAAAATTGAGCTATTTTTTATACATTTTTAAAAGTAATAAATGTTTTTAATGTTAACAATGCTAATATCAAGTACTTTAATCAAATGAATAAAATGTAAATAAATAAGTAAGACGACATGTAATAATACAAAGTATATCACAATTTTTGAGTATAATTAACTAAAGTTTATTAAACACCATTATTCGCAGCCACATTAAATGAATTTTACTTCATTAAACTTGTTATTTATTAACAAAAGATTAATTTCAACTTGTCGTGAATCCTGGTTGTTTTCTTGTTTGGTCCATGAATATTTGATAAACTTGTTTACAAGACATGAAATAATTATGCTTAGAGTTCATTGAAATGAATATTAAATTGTGACAAAAGTAAATTTACTTGGAGAGTGTACATAAGTTTTTGATAAAGTTCTTTATAAATTGAGTCAGTCTGAATATAATAATATATTATATTATATGCAAGGGTCGATTCATTTAAATTCATCAGTCAGAAAAAAAGTTTAGCAAATTTTTGTTTTGTTATATTAAAACTCAAGCTTTTCTTAACGTACGATGACTTTTCTATAGAATGTTCATTATTTGTGTATGTAAGTTAGTGAAGGCGAGATAAGTGATTTTAAAGTTTAATATTTATTATTAAATAACTTAAGTATACTTCATTTATTTAAGGTAAGTATAAATTAGGGCTTTAATTTCCACAGAGTATTATAATCGACCAAATACTTATCTCTTTCAAAAAGTTACATGAAAATATAGCCAATATAACAATATCAAATCAGCAAAAAACGCACAGCAATCCGCGGGGCAATCGCGAAACATATAGAGGAAAATTCGTTTGATTGTTCACTCTAAATATTGGCAATAAACAAGTGTACAGTTGTAGGGTGCGTTTAGTAGGAAATATGAGTATGCCTTTTGGTTATTTAAATGCTATTTTTATGCAAAACAGAAATCTTTGATGTTTTTGAAATTGGGGTGCTCCGAAATGAGAAAATTGTATGAACAAGAATAATTTAGTTCACTTTCAGCTTGTTATACCCGTTACTTAAGAAATAAGTAAAAGGGAATATTGTATTCGTTGCAATGGATGTAACAGGGAGAAGGAAGCATCTTCGCCATGTCTGTCTAGATCTCAGAGACTATAAAAGCTAAAGCAACCAAATTTGGCACACAGATTTCTATAAGCCCCACGCAGGTCAAATTTGTCTCAAAATTTTGCAACGCCCCTTTCCGCCTCTGTAAATCGCGAAAGGCCACCACACGCACAGTATTCAAGATATTAGAATTTTTTCACTAACTACCGTTAACTACTATTAATACCTATCATCCTTCTAAGTCGTAACAAGATAGGAAAAATAGAAAGGTGGCAATGGCTTATTAAAGTTTTAAAGCAACATAACTGCCTAAAAGTATGCAATAAAATATTTTAATTTTATTTAAGTAAGTAACGGGTATCCTATAGTCTGGAGCTGGACTATAGCCTTTCCCACTTGTTTTATATACATATGTACATATGACTCTCACACAAATACGGCACATTCAGACATGACTCAATTATTCTTATACTCAAATGGTTAACAAAGTTTTGTGTCATCTTTGTATTCAACGCATCCTTTCTTTTCCTGCTTGATGTTAATCTAACCATGAATTTTTTTTTTTAATAAATACAGTCGAACTTCCCTAACTCGAACTTCCCTAACTCGAACTTCCCTAACTCGAATTTTCTCTAACTTGAACCAAATCGAGTGGCAATAGCGTTTACTGAGCAAATTTCATACAAATCTGCTTCCCTAACTCGAACTTCCATAAGTCGAATTTCTCCGCAACTCGAACAAAAATATTGGCCCGTGCTTCTGTAAGTCGAATTTTTCGGGAAAATCTCCAATAAAGTATGAATTTTTATTTCGTTTTTGTCTTATGCTTTTGTTACCGGCTCGTTTGGATGTGTAATTTTAATGTACATTAACATACGGTGATGCAATATGATAAAATATTGCATCAACAATTATTTTGCCTTGTGAAATTGCTATAGGAAAGATGTTCGTAATGTACTTCTTTGTCAGTGCATCAGTGTACTAAAATGTTTAAAAATATTTAAAGAAATATTCAAACTTATTAAGGAATTTTAAAGTAGACCAAATAAATTGAAGTCAATGAAAAATATGGTATCTCATCGAAAACATTTTTCATTATGTTAAAAAATGGAATATTAATTATGATGACATTTGAATCGGGAACCTCTTCTGGATACAGAAAAAGAACGAAAAACCCTATTTTTAAGAACATTAACAGGTCTTGAACAAACTGGAATCCTTTTTTGTTGAAAATACCAAGAAAAATTTGCATTTTGAAATGTATTTATGATTGAATGCATTTGTAGTTTCTTTTAAAAAACTAAAACAAAATTCCCTAACTCGAAGTCTCCCTAACTCGAACTTTTTTCTTGGATAATGGTGATTCGAGCTAGGGAGTTCGACTGTATGTGTGAAAAAGATTATCCAATTTTAAAGTCTTTTTAAGTTTTTCTTGCCTATATAGGATATGATACAGAAGTTTGTAAGAAATTTAAAAATGTCTTCTTCCATTGCTATCTCAGGATCTTAAACATTTACTTAATAGTTCTAGCTATTGTGGATTTAAATTAAACCTTAGCCAAAAACTGGTATCCAACAAATGCAGCAAATAAACGAGCTTATTGAAAGTTCTTGCCAAAAAGAACCTTGTTGGTATCCTGCAATTTAGAAACTTTTCTAATAGACAACTCAAAACTCAATTATTTTAATTGCAAATATTTACATGCAAAGACTCCTACGTGCAAATGTCCGGCAGGAAAGAATCATAAAGCAACTTAGACGAAGTGTTGGCCAAAGCTTTTAAGGCGTATTCGGCAAAAAGACAAATATTAGGGCGAGTAGAATCCAAAAAGTATTACATTAAAACAGCATATACTTTATGTTCTTATGGAAAACCCTTAAACTGCTAGACCAGCGAAGAAAACTTGCCGATAACTTGGCTTTCATAAAGTGCAAGCTGACCGCATTTTAGACAAGAAAGATAAAAACGCAAACAAAATTTCAGTTTACATTTTCATTTTTTTATTTTTCCATTTTGTTTTATTGAATTTCGTGAGAAAAATAACAAATTCCACAATCATGACAAAATGTTGCACATGTGAGAAGACGACAGCAAAATGCATCTCTGACCAAGTCCTGGCCCTGCATCTCCCAGGAACTGAGAGAGCACGTGCGGGTAAAGCTTCAGCTTGCAGACGGGGTCAAGTGACACCATTTGACCCCCTCTACCACTATTAACACTCTTGTCCAATGTTAAGGCTCACATTTCAATTGCTATGTGTGTCAACTTCAGGATATATTTAAACTTTTGAAGCGTTCTCATATATCTCTGCTCAATTTGATCAATTGTTTCTCACACTTTTGACTTTCTGTAGAATGTGGAACTGACTTTTTGGCAGTTCTCCGATTCAATCCATTTCCTAAGAAGACCAAAAAAAGAATCTAGAGCTTTAAGCTTAATTTGGAGATTTAATAACATTTAAAGAATATTATTTAAGCCTGTTTAATAACTGCAAATTATATTTTGTTCTCGTATATAATGTATATTTAAATATTACAAGACTGAATGCTTTTGATTTTGCTTTTCATTACTAAAATGAAAATTTCTCATTCATGCATATAAATATAAATAAATTATAAAACATAATTGTTGAGAATATGAATATAGAACAACGTATATGTAACAGCATACATGCCTGTATGTAAATACCAGAGACGAACTCTGTTAGAATCTAAGATGACGCTATGTTAATGTTAAGCTTTTTCAGTCACAATTCACACTTTGCACAAACCACACGAAGTGGACATTTATTCAACAATAAATCGTATAGGTTATGGGCCCAGACACTGCTGGTCTGCGCAAGTGACTCCGTTTGCAAATAAAGATTTGATTGATCGTGAAAATGATTTCGTCGATGCATTCTATCGAGAAGCTCGATGATGACAACTATGGTGCCTGGTCCGTGCATATGAAGAGCGTGTTAATTCATGCTGATCTGTGGTCTGTCGTTTGTGGGCGCGTCGTAAAGAGAGAGAACGATAGCGCACAGGCAAAGGCAGATTTCGACGCAAAAGACGAGAAGGCTCTGGCGAGCATTATGCTGTGCATAAAGGCTACGCAAATCAACAATGTGAAGCATTGTAAAACATCAGCGAATGTTTGGAATTTGTTGCGAGAGATCCATGTACCGAGAGGACCGGCACGGCGTGTAACATTGCTTAAGCAATTATTGGCCACTAAAATGAAAGAAGGAGATAGCATGGTTGGGCATCTTGGGAACTTCTTTGACGTGGTGGAAAAGCTACATGAGATCGAGGTCACACTGCCTGATGAGTTTTTGTCCATATTGCTCTTGTCGACGTTGACAAGTTCATACGAGAATTTCGTAGTGGCAATAGAAACGCGCGATACTTTATCAACGCTCAGCTCGCTAAAAGTAAAGCTTCTAGAAGAAGGGGATCGGCGCAAAGCAGAAAATTGCCAGGAAGAAGGAGAACAGAAAATGTTCGGAATACGTGCACAAAAGAAAGGCAAAAATCAGTGTGCGCAAAAGCAATTCGACAAGAATGAGCGAGACAATAAGCGCAGCGGCGACAAAAAGGCGGGCTGCTGGAATTGCGGCCGTCGCGGCCATATTGCTGTAAATTGCAAGTCGAAAGAGCGCACAGAAAAGAGCGAGAGTGATGCTGAAGAGGCAAAGAGATCATTTTCAGTTTTGTATGCTAATATGAAGAAAAGAGAGACGCTCTCTGAACATGCATGGTGCCTAGACAGTGGCGCTACAGCGCACTTATGCAAAGAGAAGGCTCAGTTTATCAAGTTTACAGAATGTAAAGAGCGCATTATTCTGGCAGGTGACAATCACATCGAAGCGTGCGGTCGGGGAACTGTTCGTTTGTACCCAAAAAGTGGAGCAGTGGATCTGCTGGATGTATTGTACGTAAAAGGCCTGCAATGCAACTTTATATCAGTTGTCAAAGCGAGTAATAATGGATTTACAGTCGAGTTTAATGCAGAAAATGCGTATGTAAAGGACAAACACGGCCAAGTGGTGTTAGCTGCAAAGAAGCAACAGGATTTGTTCATGCTGGAAACAAATATGGAAAAGTGCTACGCAGCCAGAGCGAACGGCTCAGAATTGATGAAATGGCATCGCCGGTTTGGACACCTAAATTTTGACAGTCTGCAGAAAATGATGAAGATCAACATGGTGCATGGATTGAAGACTGGTCAATGTGGAATTCAAGATCGTTCTTGTGTAACGTGTGCAAAATGCAAAATATGTGTAAAACAGTTTCCAAAGGCTTCACAAAATCGTGCCAAAGATGTGCTAGGGTTGATACACACAGATATATGTGGCCCCATGAGCAAGCCATCACATGGTGGAGCGAGATATTTTGCAACGTTTATAGATGACAAAACGCGATTTGTGTACGTTTGTTTTCTAAAGACAAGAGACGAAATTTTTGCGAAATTTAAGGAATTCAAGGCGTATGCAGAAAAGCAAACCGGCAGTAACATTAAAGCCATCAGGAGCGACAACGGGAGAGAATATGTCAGCGAGGTGTTCGAGAACTACCTGAAGAGCAGCGGAATGAAGATGGCAGCTCGACAGCCCCCGCACACGCCGCAGCAGAACGGCGTGGCAGAGCGTGCCAACAGGACCCTGGTGGAGATGGCCCGCAGCATGCTGGTGCATGCAGGCACTGATGAAGCATTTTGGGCAGAAGCTGTAAAGGCAGCTTCGTATTTGCGAAACCGAGCAGAGACGTCGACATTGGACAATGTCACACCCCAAGAAGCCTGGTCTGGAAAGAAGCCGTGTGTTTCGCATCTTAAAGTGTTTGGCTCGAAGGCAATTGTGCTAGACAAGACGCACAAGAGAAAGTTCCAGCCCAAGGGAGAAGAGCACATCATGGTCGGCTACTCCGAAACTGCAAAGGCTTATCGTTTATACAATCCACGTAAACGTAAGATAATAGAGGCTCGAGATGTAATATTTTTCGAATCTATTATGGCAGAAGATGATGTGGTGAAGTCCCAGGATCAGTCACGTGATGCAGAGATCATGATGGTCATGCCTTCAGATGAGCCGAATGATGAGTCATCGGCAGTACTCCAAGATGTGCCAGCATTGGCTTCTGGCAATTCAAGGTCTGGCGAAGAGCTGGACAGCGAAAGCATTGCAGACGAGCAGTGCATTGAAGAAGGAGCGGCTGAGGAGCAAGCGCGTCGTGGTCCAGGGAGACCAAAGAAGGTGCATACCGGGCAACGCGGTCGTCCACGCAAGACGTATAACACCTTGAATGCAATGACGAGAGATGACATCGATGTTCCTGAAAGTTACAGCGAGGCGCTGGACACGAGCCATGCAGAAGATTGGAAGTCTTCAATGCAGAAGGAGATTGATAGTCTGCGAGCCAATGACACCTGGTCATTGGTTGAATTACCGAAGGGCGAAATGACTATTGGCTGCAAATGGGTTTACGCTGTGAAGCGCGACAAGTTTGGCAATGTCGAGCGCTACAAATCACGACTGGTGGCGAAGGGCTGCAGCCAGCGCTATGGAGTTAATTATTTTGAAACTTTCTCCCCTGTAGCTAGGTACTCGTCGATCAGGTTGGTGATGGCCATGGCAGTGGAACATGGCATGTACATGCACCAGATGGATGTCTCGGCAGCATATCTAAACAGCGAGCTCAATGAAGATGTCTACATGCGTCAGCCTGAAGGGTTCGTCGATGGAAGCCATCCCAAGCGTGTGTTGAAGCTGCGCAAATCATTGTACGGGCTCAAGCAGAGTGGCCGTGAGTGGAATGAGAAGCTCAACAGCGTCCTACTGGAGATTGGTTTCATTCCATGCGCAAGTGAACCTTGTGTGTACACACTTCGAGATGAGAAGCAGTTCAACATAATCGTGGTGTATGTTGATGACCTCATAATAGCGAGCAAAAACAAAGATGACCTGGACAGGATCAAGAGACTGATATGTGATCAGTTTGAAGTCGTTGATGGTGGCAACCTGAAGCATTTCCTGGGAATGGAGATCGACCGAAAAGGTGAGACTGGTGGCATTACAGTGGGCCACAAGCAGTACATTCAGGATCTGTTGCACCAGTACGGCATGGAGAGCTGCAAGCCAAATGCTATACCGCTAGAAGCAGGCTTTCAAGTAAAGTGCGAAGCTGATGGATGCCCAAAGGTGGATCAAGTCAAGTATCAGTCGCTAATTGGCTCATTGATGTACTTGGCTATTACAACGCGTCCCGATATCCTGCACTCCGTGTCTAAACTCGCGCAGAGAAACTCGGATCCACATCAGGAGCATGAGGCAGGTGCCAAGCGTGTGCTACGCTATTTGAAGGGTACTGCAGATTTGAGCATGCACTACGAGCAAACCGGCAAGCAAATCTATTGCTATGTGGATGCGGATTGGGCAGGTGACAGCAGTGACCGCAAATCATTTAGTGGATGGGCTTTCTTTGCAGCAGGTGCTGCGTTCACGTGGGAATCGAAGAAGCAAAGCGTCATCGCACTAAGTTCTACAGAAGCGGAGTATGTGGCGTTGTCATCGGCAGCTAAGGAGGCTGCGTATATCAAGAAGCTGGTTGCAGAGATGGGCTTTGGCAAGACGACAGCGATAATGATGTACAGCGACAATCAAAGCGCACAGTGCCTTGCGAAGAATTCCACATTTCATGCCCGCAGTAAGCATATCGACATCAAATATCATCACGTACGAGAAATGTACAAGAATAATGAAATTGAAATTAATTATGTTCCCACTGAAAATATGATATCTGATGTATTAACCAAGAATCTAGTTAGAGTTAAGCATGAAAAATGTATTGGAATGTTAGGCTTAAATTAACTTGTAATGATCTTGAGTTACATAGTACGTTGAGAAGGAGTGTTGAGAATATGAATATAGAACAACGTATATGTAACAGCATACATGCCTGTATGTAAATACCAGAGACGAACTCTGTTAGAATCTAAGATGACGCTATGTTAATGTTAAGCTTTTTCAGTCACAATTCACACTTTGCACAAACCACACGAAGTGGACATTTATTCAACAATAAATCGTATAATAATAATACAAATTTATTTTATTTTTTTAAGAAAGAAGTAAGAACAAACACCTCTTTAAGTTTGAATAGTCTGCATTTCACAGTAATTTAAAGCTGTTATACTTGTACAAATGTACTCCTTATATTTTCATTTAAACAGTAATTTTTCGTTTTAGGAGTATATAGTCTCACATTTGCCACCTAGCACATTCAATATTCATATGCTGCAGCATAATTTCCAACTAAATTAAACTGCATACCAAGTGAACTGACTGCGCATAAATAAATTACCATAGCAAGCAAGAATGCGGTAATACTCGACTAGACCATACCTCTAAGGCAAGTTTCTGAAATAGCTATAAATTGTGGAGAAAAAATAAAATTTTCCAATAAAAGGATACCTTTGGAAAAAAAAAAACATTTCAAAATATTTAGTTATTTTATCATTTTGTAAAAGACAGTAACAAAAGTGTCTGTTGAATATTAACAAATATACAGATTTAATATAGACATTGATTTTTTGGATAACTTGCTGATGAACATTATATTATTCTTTAAAGTTGATTGTTATAGGTACATTTACAATTGATAAAGGGTACGTTGAAAACCCTTTATATCCTTACTTCGAAAGATGCTGGGTATACAAATGACAGTTACAAAATTTGTTGATGTAGCGGCTGGTTAGCGCAGCAAATAAAATATGAAAACACATATGTACATACGTACAACGTGACCTCGGCAAGGGCTTAAAAATTCGATATGTGAATAAGATTTTTGCGATGGGATGCTCATTGTTTATGCTTTAAGGTGGACTTCATAATATGGAAGTTAAAAATATTTTATGGGCCCAATTGAAAGTTATTGCTGGCAAATCATCACGAAATTATGTTCGAATCTTAATTTTGTGTTTGCTAAAATGTTTCGAATCGCTGCAGGTTGTGAATACTTTTCCCAAGGGACTTAAAATATTTTTATGATGATGTTTCTGTTCCGAATTTACACCAAAACATTGCCAAGTTTCACAGAAAATATATATGTATATTGAATTTTTGGTAGATGACCCACACTTGACGTGACTATGCCAGTGATTGCTGCTGCTGTTGTGTATGGGCCAAAAAGAAGATGAAAAACTTGGCAAAAATGGCTAACAACATTGAGAGACAGGTCAGTAGCCGCACTAGCCCCAAAGCTCTATGGAATCAAACAACTGACAGCGTTGGGCAAAAGTTTGACACGCTATGGGGAGGCAGAAAATATTGTGGTTGTGGCTGGTTGTGGGTTTGTGGCTGGGTGGTTTGGTGGCTCGACCGCATTTGTCTGAATGAATTTTTGTTGCTCACTTTTGGGATTTACGTGCTATCGAATCTGCAATGGCCACAAGAGTGCTATAGCCGTAAGTGCCTGGTATGGATATACCCTTGACTTAGGTCTACAGAAAAAAGTTTATGCATACAGGCTATTCGCTTCAAAGCAGTCTTTCTAAGAAATGAGAGGATAAAATAGAAAAGCAATATTGATTATGAAATAATATTTTGGATTTTTATTGTGGAACAGGTACATATAAGATTTTAGATCAAGTATTTTAATATATTTGTAATATAGAATACATTAGGGATAGAGCGTTGTCCATTTGTCATTACTACTTAAGTTGTTCAAAGTCTTTAAACACTTTAACTTGCTAAAAACTACTTTTACTTCCACATACGAGTGGTTCGGAAATTCAACAATTAAGAGATGACAAACAAGCACACAAAATATGTGATTAAATCCAATTTTTCTGTTCTTAATAGCCAATGTTATAAAGATTATCTTGAAAGATGCAAACTGCAGTTTCGAAATGATCCTAAAAAGTTTTATACGTTTGTTAATTCCAAGCGTAGATCATCAACACTTCCATCAACTGTGTTTTTTGAAAAAAAGACAGCGGATTCTGATCAGGCTATCGCCGATTTATTTGCCGAATTTTTTCAAACAACTTACAGCGTTCAAGATGATCAATTAAGATTGCCTTATCCATATCGTGTAAATGTTTCTAATTGCATTTTTGGGCCTTTAATTACGGAAAGCTCGCTTTTAAGTGATCTAAAGGCCATAAAACCGGTATTTTCACCGGGACCTGACGGAGTACCAGGATGTGTTCTACGGTACTGCGCTGAAGGTCTTTTGAAACCCCTGTATAGCTTATTTAAACTTTCTGTTGAGTTATGCTCTTTCCCAAAAGTTTGGAAAGAATCATTTATTATTCCTCTGCTTAAGAAAAGAAACAAGTCAAATCTCTGTAACTATAGAGGTATTTCTAAGTTGTCTGCTATTCCTAAGGCTTTTGAGAAAATTATAACTTCTCAGCTGCAATATCTTTGTAGATCTATTATTTCACCCTACCAGCATGGGTTTGTGAAACATAGATCTACTACCACTAACTTATTAGAATTCACTACCTTTGTTATACATGGATTTCAAAATAAAATGCAAACTGATGTCATTTACACTGATTTTAGTAAAGCTTTCGATTCTGTTAATCACAATCTTTTATTGCATAAACTCCATCTATTAGGTTTTCCCAATAACCTAATTCTGTGGATTTTAAGCTACTTAAATTTTAGAACCAAAAAAGTTTTTTTTAATGGTTTAGTTTCTAAACCTGTTCAAGTTTATTCTGGAGTTCCACAAGGAAGTCATCTCGGCCCCTTGTTATTTACGCTTTTTATAAATGATTTACCTTCTGTTATAAATTACTCTCGGGTTCTCATGTACGCCGATGACGTTAAACTTTGTATGTCGGCCACTGACAATCTTCTTGGTGTCAGGCTGCAAGCTGATCTTGACAGTTTTCAGGCATGGTGTAAAGTAAATTTCTTAAGTCTTAATTGTAGTAAATGTAAAGTTATGTCTTTTAGTAGGCGAACTCCGTTTGAATTTAATTACGTTCTTAATTGTGAACCGCTTGAACGTATTATGTCGGTTACTGATTTGGGTATTCTTCTTGATCCTAAGCTGAAGTTTGACAAGCACATTGCATCTATTGCTAATCGAGCATTTGGCGTCTTGGGTTTCATAAAGCGTTGGTCGAAAGAATTTGACGATCCCTATATTACTAAACTACTTTATACTTCACTTGTCAGACCTATTCTGGAATATGGGTCTTGTATATGGAGTCCCCAATATAAGATTCATCAGGACAGAATAGAATCTGTACAAAAACAGTTTTTACTCTTTGCCCTACGGGGTCTGAACTGGAATACTAACATTCGCTTGCCTCCTTATCGTAGTAGACTTTTACTAATTAATCTTCCCTCTCTTTCTGACCGGAGAACAATGCTTGGTGTAGTCTTTCTACACAAACTAATTATTGGTGAAATTGATTCATCTGAATTAATTAGCCAAATTAGTTTTGCTGTCCCGATCAGAAGCTCTAGAAATTTCTTACCCCTTTCTCTTCAATCCTGTGTTGCTAACTATGCTATTCATAACCCTTCAGAGTACTTTGTTGTAATTATAACAATCTTTCTCAATTTATTACTAATTCTTCTTCTGTACAATTTCTGAATACTTCAATTATCTCTTACTTATCTAGCTTATAGTTAATTTATGGTTTAGTTTAATGTTGTTTAATACAATGTTTGTCCTTCTTTGTCCGCGCGTCAACAAGCCCGTGCTTGGTGTCGTTTGGGCCACTTGAATGTACTGCCCGTTTAGTACATCAACGTCCAAATAAAAAAAAATAATAATAATCCATGTTACTATCGAGTTTGGTTGAGAAAAGCGAAACTGAACTATTTTTACTCGTACTTAAGAAAGCTTCAAAAAAGTTTTTCGATGACGTCGTTAAATTTTCCGAATATTTATTAAGCGTCGCCTTTACATTTGTTAAATAGTTGGGGTAACCATTGTTGTTGTTTTATGTAGTTAATTTTTCGATGTCGTTTAACTAAGAACTCGAGAATAACACGGACAGACTAACAACCTTCGCCAATTTGCGTACCAAGGACATTTCAAAAACCCTCCATTCCTTCGCCTACCCAAAATTTTTTCGCCTTAAACTATTTGCACAGTTAATATTGCCCCAAATGCTTTAAAGCTTTCCTCGTCTCCCGCCGTGCTATTGCTGTCGTCTGCTTTATAAAGTTTTACGGGGCAGATTCAGATCATGCGTTTACCCAACGCAGACAGCCATTTTAGTTGGCATATTATGGGCAACTAACGTTTATTTTTAGCGGTTCTTAAGCTAATGCATGCATGTATTTCCACTGTAACACGAAAACTAAAAGGAAACGATTTAATTGGACTACATGTATGAAATTCACAGTATTTTTAGGATGAATTTGTTTATTGAAGTAAGACCTTTTTAAAACATGGATAACATGGATGGACATACAGTCGAACTTCCCTAACTCGAATCACCATTATCCACGAAAAAAGTTTGAGTTAGGGAGACTTCGAGTTAGGGAAGTAGAATTGTATGAAATTTGCCTTGTATTGCCACTCGATTTTGTTCGAGTTAGAGAAACTTCGACTGTATATATTTATGCTAATTTAACAATTATATTTAAAATCGATATTTATATTTTCTTAAAAAATACACTATATTATTTAATAAGGATTTCAATTTTTTTTGTTGTTTATAATTAACTACGCAATCGTGATAAAGTTGTTTATTTAACTTTACCTTAAGATTAAATTTGGTGTCATATAATATTGGGAGCATGTCACCGGTTGAGAATAAACAATAGCAATTTTTACATTTCTCACAAGAAGTTTCAAAATATTTTTAGCTTTCATTAGATGCCTCATCTAACTCGGTTTCATTAGAGGTAGGATCATGGGGAACATCACCAATTTTACACATTTCCTGGTACGCCAAGCATTCCTCAGCCGAAAGCATTTTGAATGGTTGATTTTTACCAACAATTCCTATGGTTATGTTGAGTTTTTCATCAAGGGGATTCGCAGCGTTTATGGCATGAATTCCATGGCAAATGATTTCGTCCTTGGAGCTAGTTGGAAATAAAACTTGATAGCGTCCCAAATAGGTGCGAGCACCTTGAGAACGGGCTCCAATGGCCATTGCCTTGCAGTTGAAGGCATTTGCCGAGGGCATTATCTGGTAAATGTGGCAGCCCTTCTCATCATATCCGGCTAAAAGTAAACCCACTCCAAAGGGTCTAGATCTATGCCCTTGGGTATTTACCTGCATCTTGTTACCCAAATTGGTGACCAATCGGGTCACAGGATAAGCCGAATTGTAGGTGTGTCTATAAGTAAGGCACTCCGTGCGCAGATATTTGCTAATGACTTGAGCATCTGACATAATCCCGGCAATGGATATGCCCATATGAATATCTATTGGAAATATCTTGGGCAGCGATACGCTCAGCTCCGTTGAGGGCTTCGAAAGTGCCACCAAAACGGCCAATTCCTCATTCTTGAGACCAACTGCAGCAGTTCCCAGGTTGACGGCCTCCATTGCGTACTCCACTTGAAACAGGCGCCCCTGAGGACTCCATAAGGCCAAATCACCGTCATACTGATTTCGAAACATTGTTTATTTTTAGAAAACTATTACAAATACTCAATTTTGCAGGCTGTAAATTATTTTATCATAATAATAATTTTTTGAGAAGTCTGATGTCAAATAACGAGCTTGCTTTTATGATTCTTGAGCTGAGTATATAAAAAATACGGGTGTTATTAGTTTGTTGTAGATATAGACTGTAGATATAGACTTTAAGAGGTATCTCTAACCCTGCAAAGTATTTAAATGCTTATGACAAAACTTGTCTGAAATCAAACAAATTGAAGAGTTGATGTTTCTAAAATGTTAGAGATTTCCTCCACAAAGATTTGTTTTCAATTTCAGCAATATTATGAATTAGTGGTTATACCCGTACTTAAAAAATAAGTAAAAGGGGATTTTGTATTCGTCGCAATGTGTGCAACAGGGAGAAGGAAGCTTCTTCGACCTTATGATATATATTCTTAATCAGCATCAACAGCCGAGTCGATATAGCCATGTCCGTCTGACCGTCTTTCCGTCTGTGTAAGGGCCTAGATCTCAGAGACTATCAAATCTAGAGCAAAAAAATTTGGCACAAAAATTTGTCTGTGCGTTGTTGTTGCTAGCTAGCTCACGAAAATGCCTCGACTCGAACTGCTTGTGTGCGAATCCACGGCGCCGAATAAAGTTGGGAGAAGCCGCATAGCTCCCACAGCTCATGCTGCCCTCCGCTGTTTTTAAGCAACGCATGTGCGTAACAGCATGCAATTAAAAAAATTTTTAATTTATTTAATTAAGTAACAAGTATCCTATAGTCGGGAGCTCGACTATAGCCTTTCCACTTGTTTTTCGTTATTTGCTTCATAACTTCGTAACAGTGTGAAACAGTATCATACGAAATGACTCGAATCGCAGGACAGCTTTGTTTCGGGTCAATGAGTCCGAAAAATTAATAGCTTATAAGGAATTGAAATTATAAATTGAAGAACACATACATATGTGTCCTTTCTAATGTGTGCACAGTGTATTTCTGACTGTTAACACGATTTAGTGTGACTCATCGGGCTCTATTTTAAACGTATTTTCATAATCAGGCCTGTGCCCTTTCACTTTCGGCAAGATTTTGCAAAGTGAATTTCCCTCACTTGTTCCGGTTTTGCACTTCCGGCAGAGTCAATGATAAAAAACAAAAATCAGTATAAATTCTATTTTAGCCTAACTAAATTGTATGTCAAATTTTAGGTCTCTAGCTATACATTTAGATTTGTTAAAATATTTTACACTTTTTCTTATATGGCCCGATCGGTCTAAATTTTTTCTCAGGCTTTATATATGGTATGCCCATTAAGTGTACCAAGTTTCAGGTCTATAGCTACATTATTATAATTTCTGTCAACATTATTGCGGCATTGTGAAAGTGAAAAAAAATTTTGGCCCCCCCTGCTTGAAAAGCTGCCGACGCCCTTGCCTCGGAGTATCGATACTATGTATTGACAATCACATTCAACCAGTCAAAATGGGTTTCTGATGTCTACTTATTTCAAAATGAGTTCTTTGCCAAAAAAAAAACAATTCACGAGTACAAATTGACATAAAGCTAATAGGACATGCACAGAAAAAAAAATTCCGGGATATTTAGCCCAAATTCAATCCGAAACGATGTCAGAGTGGGGTAAAATCGGATTTTCTTAAACCAAGTATGAAATACTTGATTTTTTCAATCCCGAATTCAATCCTGAAATTCTTAAGTTCAGGCTAAACAATTTTTATTAGTTAAAATGTTATTTTTTAAAATTTTTTTTTAACAATTTTTTTTTATTATTTTTAAAATTTTTTTTTTTAACATCTTTTATTTATTGTTTTTTTTTAAACATTTTTTTTTTTTAATGAAGGGAATGTTTGACTGCAATTGACTGGGGTAATCGAAACCAGGTTTTTTTCAAACAGGTCGGCGACTCTAACCACTGAGCCACCGGACCAGTTGAAATGAGAGAGGCCGAGAGAGAATCAAGTAATTTGGGCTTATTTTCCCATTTTAATCCGATATCGACTTGATTATTCAGCTTAATCCTGGAAACATACTTAAAAAATGCAGGCTTAAATTAAGTATTTTAGGCTTGATTTTAGAATGGTTTTTTTTTCTGTGTATTAATGGAACAATTGTACGATTGAAACCATTGTCCTAATGTCCAGCCTACAAAGATTGTTAGTCGTGCCTCAATCGTAACATCACCCTTTAGGTAAGTAGATCTAGATTTCTGCTATTTCCTGACTGATCTTTGATCCCATAGTGCACCTGGTGAACGGCACAGAGTATATCCAAGTGAAAAGCTGCCAATTAAATTTTGCTTTGAATTGGTGAGTAGAGTAAAACTAAAGACAATTCTTAGCAATGAACATTTATTTATTTATTTTTATTTTTTATTTATATATTTTTATTCCTTAAAGGAACTGAATGCTACCCACATGGGCGTAGGAATCACGCACTTGTAGGATCCAGTTGCGTAGATCGGGAACAGAGGCGTAGATGCCTGGCGAAGACTTCTTTGCACAGCCCCAGCCCCAGGAGACGATGCCGAGCAGTTGGTTGTTGTGGACTAGTGGGCCACCCGAGTCGCCTTGGCAGGCATCCTTGCCGCCGCCCTCGACAGAGGCGCAGAGCATGCGGCTGGTCAGCATGACGAAGTAGGCGCTTTTGCATTTGGAATTGTCCACGACATTGACATGAACTTGCTGCAAGACATCGGGTGAACTGCCGCCCTGAATGGTGGCTCCCCAACCAGTGACGGTGACTACAGAGCCGGCAGCTGGACGCTCCGTGGCCAACTTAATGGGCTGAACATATTCGCTGAATATGAAGTCTCCATCCAGCACCAAAATGGTCACATCGTAGTCATTGTTCAGGGATCTGTACTGACTGTGTACGATGAATTCCCGCACCGGCAGCTCCTGTTGCTTTTGGCTAATTCTCGTCGAGCCAGCAACAATTGTCAGATTGGAAGCATTGGCCAAGTCAACAACACAATGGGCCGCACTGATGATGATGTTGCTGGCAAAGATGCTGCCTCCACAGCGATGTCTGCCGTTGTATCGCATCGATATCTGGTGTGGATATTGCCGGATATCCGCATTCTCGCCACCAACAATTCTACCGACCAATGGTGTCGCCAACGCGGAACCAACTCCAACTGCAAACAAGGCCAACAAAATGCGATGCATTTCAGACTGAGTTTATTCTGTACTAGTGAAAAAGTCCCACGGCTCAATCGGTTTTTATACCTGTGACATTCAACTGTTCTTATCGATACCAATTAGTTTTCTAATCGATTCGTTTTCATTAGTGATAAGTTATCTTAAGGCGGGTTATAGCCATCAGAGATACCTGTAAATTTAAGGTGGCATTGCAAATCAAACAGGTATTATCTTCTTCGGGTATTTCTAATTGGTCTTGGGTATTTTTTTTTCAATTCGAGCTATGTCTGTTGGGTTTTCTCCACAATCAGTTAGTCAGCTAAACCAGAGATTAAAATGATTTTACTGGTATCAGTACATTTACTTTGGAATCGATTAATTGTTGGGATTAGAACATAGACGATTAGAACATTTAATAAATAAAATTTAGGGGCTCTTACTTTTTATTTTGAATTTCCTCTTAATTTTGTTATACTTGGGGCTTTTAAATATGGTATTCGATTTTTTATTTCAAATTGAATTTTCTTGGAACGGATTTTTTGCTTCTTTATAAGATGGGACCATTAAAACAGCATAAAATACAGTTTTTTTTATTTCATTGCTAAAAAATTGCCTAAAAGATCTACATAAGTACATATGTTGTAGGGGCTTTAAATTTTATAAGTTTTCTATTCAATTTCATTTAGATATAGCAATATCGTTGTATTTCAATAGCTTTAATAGAACCGACAACAGCAATTTTTAATGATAAACTTTACACATCAAAATATTGCAAAGACTTGTTAAGAGTTAAATTTAACAGGCTTCACTAGATATTTGGTATATATGGAATTTGTAGAGCCATGCTAGCTATATTTAAATGAAAAATTTGGTATACAGGGATGCCACAGAAATCGCTTCCGCTTGAATTTCACCTCAATTTCATTTCGCTGTACCACACGTTAATTCGCAGAATAATTTTACGCGAAATAATCTAGCGCTAAATCCGCTGGCGTCCGATGCTGCCACCTAGTCCGGTTTAGATTTTCAAAGTTAGGGCAGAAACGCACCATTTTTTAGTTAGAATTCGAAGTAAGGTATTTAAAATATATATATATGGAACCACTATTGTTTTCTTTAAATTAAGCATTCAAAAAATAGCTCTTTTGAGGTAAATCAAGTTTTACCGAAAAAAACCTTTAACTTATTGTGAAATTTGTGAAAACATTTGTCACGAAGAGTTGCCAGACTAATGTCAGACAGTCGCTAGAGTTGTCGAGAAACTTTTATTTTGTCGCGCCAATTGCTTTTACATTTTTTGTGGCAAAACAAAGTCAACTATTATATTAATGAATTTAATTGTATAAATTAAATAAGGAAAAAATGAAAAACTTATTGTTCTGCAATGCATAACCTATAACTAAAAGTTGCTAAACAAACCCTTGGGTAATTTAATCTGAGAAGGTGTCAACCCTTAGCAGCCTATTTCGAAAAGGTTGGTAAAAATGCAAAAAAAATTAAATCTTTCGAGGTTCTGTGGCATCTTGGAAATTTTCTTGCGGAAATGCTTTCAGCGGAATTCTAATTCGCTTGATATTTCTGTGGCATCCCCGATAGTAAGCTAACGTAAATACAACGTTTGACGGTCCCAAAAAAAATATACACTAGCCAGAAAAACTATGCGTACACCCTTATTTTTGCTTTAACAGCTATGTTAGTGAAGTTATCACAGTAAAAAAAATATATTTGGAAAGGTCGTTCAAATTCCGTTTAAATGATGCAAAAATATTCTTAACCCATTAAGTACCCATTGAATATTTTGAGTTCAAAAAAAGGTCAATTTTTCAACTTTTTTCCTCGATTTTTTCCAAACAATGTTAGGATGCAAAAAAATTTTTGAAACAATTCTAGGAATGATTGCAAAAAAAAATTTTCAAAAATATTTTTGTTAGTATTTTTTAAAATTGTTTGAAAACTGCAAAAAAGGCACTTTTTGCATGAAAATGAGGAAAAATGGGTTAAAATTTTCATTTTTAGGATTTTCAAACAATTTAAAAAAATACTAACAAAAATATTTTTGAAAATTTTTTTTTGCAATCATTCCTAGAATTGTTTCAAAAATTTTTTTGCATCCCAACATTGTTTGGAAAAAATCGAGGAAAAAAGTTGAAAAATTGACCTTTTTTTGAACTCAAAATATTCAATGGGTACTTAATGGGTTAAGAATATTTTTGCATCATTTAAACGGAATTTGAACGACCTTTCCAAATATATTTTTTTTACTGTGATAACTTCACTAACATAGCTGTTAAAGCAAAAATAAGGGTGTACGCATAGTTTTTCTGGCTAGTGTAAGTATTCTAAGCCTTACTTCTTTTTCGTACATTAAGTAGCTGACGTCAATTTAAAAATAATTATAGAACTTTGGAGAAGTAATTTTAATTGTTAAAAAGGTCAACCAGTTTAACAGCGTCAAAGCATACACATACAAATGTAAATGTAAATGTATTTCTCTGCGGATACAAAATGTTTATCACACATTAAAATTGCGGAATAGTTCTTACCCATGGGTTTCATTTCCGTCTTCAAGCTGGTGAACAAAAGTTTCTCCGGGGCAGCCACAAAGTTGCAAATAATGACGAGACGCAACTACAGTAAATACATTCTTGCAGCACACATGTTCAACACACAACATACACATACATATACAAACATATTCAGTTTGATGACTGAGCATTTGCGTTTTGTGGTTTCCGCGACGCATTCGCATTACTTTTATTTCGAAAATGCTTTGAGTAAAAGCAAAAAACTTATGTAATCACATCACACGTTAGTCAGAAGAACATTTTTACTGGACCTTATGTTAACATGGACCTTACTAGTTAAAAAGGCTTTAGTGGCAGTTATTATACAATTTAAAAGTTAAATAGTTAATATTAAATAGTAGAATTTAAATTGGATATGAATTTAATGTTGTACTATTATAGATTTTCCATTTTGGGTTGAATTAAGTTACCGGAATGAGAATTAATGAGTATTTGAGGTATCTGTTCTATTGATATGTCATAGAATTTCATTAAAGGTAAATTTTCTGGAGGTGTGTCGCAGTGATAAAAAGCATGTACATTATACAAATTAGTTTTAAGAACTGGCTCTAATTCAACTCAGCTCATGTAATGCTCACGTTTATTTGTCGTTCTGATTGAACTAAAAGCTTCTTGGTACCGAAGTAAAACGTTGGCCGTCAGTAGTTATGAAAATGTTCACACTTTGACATTCAAAATGGTTTTAAGGATGTGAAGGCGTTAGAGCGCCTTTTGGCTTTGGTTAAATTAGTACCCTAATTGTAACGCGCTTGAGCCAATTGTCAGAGAGCGTTTGCCATGAAGCTCAAGTTATAGTTTCGGGAAGCGAGTAATAAATTTTCATTTTTAATTGCCCGAGATTTGATGTGAAATTTTATTGCCTGCCTGGCCTCATACTTGTGGAATAGGTTTAATTGATTTTGAAAATGGCTAATAATGTTGGCTAGCTAATTTTGCACATTTGACATGGGGAATGCTTAGACGGCTTTTGCTTGTAGTTTATAACAAGTTGCCAAAATTAACAATATTAATATAAGTTATTTGATAGAAAAATGTACACGAGAAGCAGCAAAAGAGATTAACAATGTTGGGGTGAATCTAACGATTGGAAAGGGAGATAAATGGATTTGGTAGTGAGAACCCATTCAAAAGCTGGTCAACATACCGCAGAGTTTGCCGCAGTGTGGCACCCACAATATTCACGCAAGGCTCCTGCAATTTGCATGAGAAGCCATTTTTCGGTGGGTGTTGCATAATTTTTTGCTGCTGTTGCTGCTGCCGCTGCGGTTGCAGCTTGCGCTTAAATGTATGCAATGAAATCCATTAAACAGACACATTATGCGCACATTTTGATGCCGCGGCGGGACAAGAGAAGACGAGACGAGACGATGGCGGCGTCAAACTCACCCTCCATGATTGCCATTAAAAGTTGTGATGCGTAAAATCAGTTTTCGACTTAACTTCAACTTTACCTTTTCAATCTTAACTCTCAGTTTTCAACATTAATTAATGCCGAAGCCCCAAAGAGGCCGAAACTGAAAGATACAACATCATTCAGAAATTTGTTTAAAATTAACATAAATTTGTATATGATGTTAAAGAACCTTTGATGCACTATGTGATCCGATTTCCAGGCCATGCTTCTAAGAGCAGGCTCTATAAGAAATAAACAAAGATTCGCCATGATTATTTTAAATAAATAGATGTCGAGCCCACTCGAATGAATTTGTTAACAGCTCTCGCGATTAATTCTGATTAACGTCATTTGTGTATATGAATATGTGCATCAAAAAGTCTGTACGTTGTTTACTGCAGATTCACCTTTATCTATTTTTATATATAATACATTGATCTAAAAATATATAATTGTTATTTATAATTTTATGAATGATATTAACCATAAATAAAACCTCTTTACGAGGTAAAAGTCTAGTGACGAAAACATTTTCATGCCCCAAAATTTTTGATATCCAATTTTGTGACGAATATTAAGTTTTACACATAAATTATTTTAAACAAAATTTTGGCACTCGGCACATTGCGCTAAAATGTCTCAATTCTAATACCAAATAAAACTCACTGTTTTGCGCAGTGCCGAATGCAAAAATTTTGTTTAAAATAATTTATGTGTAAAACTTAATATTATTCGTCACAAAATTGGATATCAGAAATTTTGGGGCATGAAAATGTTTTCGTCACTAGACTTTTACCTCGTAAAGAGGTTTTATTTATGGGATATCAGAAATTTTTGAATAAGACATCAGAAATTTTTAAATTGCAATATTTTTTGACAGTATAGTTTTGTCAATTTTGTTTATTGTTTGTACAGCTAAAACAAGTGTCTGGCAACACTGGTCCACCCAGCGCATAAGCTATCAGCACTCTTCAAATCTGGCTGCTATGACACTCTGCAGCTGCTGTCCTATTCCCATTATACCTTTTTAAATAAAAAATAACGTTAAAGGTATGCCTAAGAGCCCTTTGAAATACCTTTTCAACGAAATATAGATCATATCTGTAGCTTCTATCGTTTTGACGCTATGAGGGTTTCAATTTTAGCGGTTTTTAGCGATTTCCCGCTAAACTAGCGATTTTTTGAAAAAGTCGTAGAACAAACGATTCTATATTTTTGATTATAAAATGATTTATCTGCCGCAAAAAGAATTCACCACTTGCAAGCAGTTTATTTCCGCATTACGCTGCAAGCAGTGTACATACTGCATATGGGCATTTCCACGGGACGTGCACGGGACATTCGTACACATTCAAAGTAAAAAAACGGTAAAAAGGAAACGGTTTTTTTTTCTGATGAAGGGCTTAACATATAGCATTTGATTAGCTCTTTCATTGGTGCAAAGATTGATTTTGGGTAATTTTTCATTTTGAAGAAAAATAGAAAAATTCAAGTGATTAGCACGGGACACAAAACGGAAGTGACTTGTGAGGTCAACCAATTCAAACGCCAATTTCAGCGAATCCAGAGGCAATATTTTAATGCAACTTATTTTTAACTCTTGTGCATTGATGCCTCTTAAAAATGGTTATGATTTTTTTCAAAGATGACTTGCACTTTTTTTTTTAATTCAATTTGACGTAATTTCGCACGGGACATTGCGCACGGGACATTTTTTACCATCACTTTTTAATGTTCTTTCTGTCTCTCTATTTAAAAATTATATGTCCAAAACAGTCCGAAAAACTTATTTAAATTAAATTTTCAATATATTTCTTTGAATTAAAATGGTTCATGTTACAATTTTACTGTCCTACTAAGTGTAATCGTTAAAATACAAACGGTCCATTTTGGAAGTCAATTTTTAAGAAAATTGACATAAATATGAAAAAGTGAATTTATTCCAATGTAGAATCTATATGTTCATCCTATTTAATTTTTTCCAGTGTATATTGCTTAAATAAATAACTTAAAAACATTTCTGGAAGAAAATTTCAAAAGATGTGAATTTTTGATCAATTTTACGTTTTTGGCCGCGGTGGACCTTTCCGTGGAAATGCCCATATGTACATGCAGTAGTGTAAAGGAAAAAGGTATATTCAATCAACAGGTAATATCTTGCCCAAACGAATTTTGACAGATAGGTGTTGTATGTCAAAAGACGCGGAATTAAATTGTCTACAACATACTACATATTTAAAAGTGATTTGATGTGTAGATTTTTCTTAAATCGCCAAAATGTGGAGAAATATACCTTCTTTCACCTGTGGCTGTTTACCTATTTTCTTAAAAAAAAACTTTGAAGGTATGTCTAAAAGCCCTTCGAAATACCTTTTCACCGATATATAGATCGCATCTGTAGCTTCTATGGTTTGGATGCTATGGGGGTTTCAATTTTAGCGGTTTTTAGCGATTTCCTGCTAACTAGCGATTTTTCGAAAAAGTCGTAGAACAAACGTTTCTAGATTTTTGAGCGGGAACAAGTCCTCATTCAAACTTTTAAGCTAAAACAACGATTTGATCTATACAAACAAACAAATAAACAGACAAACAAACAAACAGACTGACTTTTCATCTCGTTTTGAGAAGGGCACCAAAAATTTCAAAATAATTTATCTTTTGAACCAGTAGTCGGATTTTGATGATTGAGGTGTCATTCGACGCGTATTTTTATGAGAAATATTAGAAAATTAAAAATGTTGACCAAAAGGCTCCAACGGCCCCACTAGCTCCAATCATTTAAATTTTGCCCCTTCCACTTACACCTGTTTATCTCACGAACCAGGTGAGTTTTCAAAAGTCTTAGTATGCACATTTGTAAGTTAAGTTGATACCTTTCGATCGGTATATAGCTCGACCTGATCGGACAGTCATAGCAAATTTTCCATTCTTCCTGTGTATATATGCTAGTCGCCTTCGCACCCTTCGTGCTGCTTTCGTCACTAGCGCGGACTGCCGTCCGCAGTGATAAACACTTGATTATTTATTTAATACTCTCAAAAAAAATTTCTTTGCAGTATGCAAAAATTGAGTGTGCAGACTTCTAGTATCATAATTTTATTTTATTGTTTCGTATTCAGTTACAGAGTTTGAAGGACTTATATCTAGTTTGAAACGTACTTAAATCCAGAACATTTTAAGGTTTTTAAGTTATGTCTTAAATGCGCTTGAAAAAAGTGTGAAATGTTCTTAAAGTTATCCCAATAAGAAATCCGAATTTTGTATTTGAATAAAAAATTATCGGGACAGGCGTACTTGATTTTTTTCTGAGTCTACTTAATAATTATTTAAATTGTTCATTATAACGAGTAGTCGTATTTATTTTAAAAAACCCGTATCTTTTATTTCATATTTTATTTTTTTAATTACTGCTAACATTTAATTCACTGACCTGCGTTTTTCTTTGTGTTTGCAGCCTTTTCAACGTTGCTACGGCGACATGGAATTAAATTTCATGCTTAGCCGATTGTTGGAATTTAAAAGTTTCGCACTTGACATCTGTCCAGGCCACAAGCTGAAGACGCGTGCAGCTTAGAGACCAGCTCAGCTCACAATTAGTTGTATGTATAATCCTCGACAACAACAGAAAATAGCAACGAGAATGTCCAGAATAATGTAGAGAAACGACAGCCTCGATTAGCAATGGCCATGATGGCAACAGCTGTTCCTCTTCTTCTTTCTCCTATCTCTTCCATATTTCTCTCACCCTCTCAACGCCAGCCCATTATCCCAAAGTAATTCCGACTCAAGGACTTGTCGACATTTTGCAGCTTAAATATATGGCAATTAGGTGAATACTCCTTGGCCATAACTGAAAGGGACATTGGACGTTTAAAGAGTTCAATTTTAAATACTGCTTACTCAGCAAAGCTTATCAATTCAAGCGCATGAAGTCGACTCAGAGCTAGGAGCTTGAGAATTTAACCCCTCCGAATTGTGTTGTTCAACTTCAATGTGTAAGTTTGTTCCCCACATTATCGTTGGTGCAACTCTATGCGTCATATTTGTTTAATTTTGTCTGGTTCTTTGTTCGCCAGATTTGACATGACTTGTCTAAATTTTCGACATATATGCTTTTTACACGCACAGGTGATTTTTGGCTAATAAATACCACACAGGGGGGATTACAGGGTTAACCAAGTGCATTGAGGTTATTCAACTTGAATTCTTTATTTTATTGAGGTCATTCTACTTGAAAACTTGTATGTGAATCTATAGTCATCTACAAAAAAGCTCTATGTTACAAAAATGCTGTTAAGTAACGGTTGCTTAATAAGTGCTGACTGTATAAATATAATATAGCACAATGTTGTATAAATAGACGTTAAATAAGTTCTAAACTACCTGGTAACTAGAAGGTAAACTTACAGAAGTCTTAGAATATTCGAAAGTTGTCAGCTTAACAGCTGATAAGTGACTCCCTTTAAGCAAAATATGTGACATCACGTTTCAAAAATTTAAAAAAAATGGTAAGATCATTTTATTGCTATTTAATCTATATCTCATTTTTATCTTATCCTTGTCTCTCATGGACCTACATATTTTTGTTAATGTTGAGTTAATTTTTTTGTTAACAACCGAATAGATATTTTGACGAAAAATGCATTGAAATTAATGTAAATTTTGAAAATATTTCTCAGATCAAATTTATCTACACATTAAAATTGGCAGGAGCAAGAGCACAGCTTGTTCCCTCCTCTGGGATTGGTTATTTTATCCCTATTTCATTGAAGTTTTTTTTTTTTTTAATGACGGGAAGTATATATTTTTGCGTTTCATTCCGAAGAACTTAAAAACACATGTTTGACTACAAATGACGGGGGGAACCGAACCCACTTTGTTTTGTCAACGTTAATAAAAAAGAATGCCATCCTTTACTTTAGCTCAATAAAATTCTGAGGTATATGGAAAACCTCAAGTGATACATGTTGTGAACTTGCCCCTAAACTTTGCCACACACGTATTTTGTCAGGTTTGCAACAAGACTTGTAAATGGAAACGAATACAAAACTTGAACAGCAGGTGAGACCTGTTCTCTCTTTCTGTCGCTGAAATGCAAATCTCA
Organism: Drosophila subquinaria; assembly: GCA_037043405.1. Taxonomy (NCBI): domain Eukaryota; kingdom Metazoa; phylum Arthropoda; class Insecta; order Diptera; family Drosophilidae; genus Drosophila; species Drosophila subquinaria. Next base: position 50,305 of record JBAMBL010000590.1, read on the forward strand.
ATATAACATGCAACAAGGGCATACAATTTCATTAAAGTTTTTCTTACATAACAATCGACAGCGTCACGCGAACTTATTTGAGAGGCTTCTTCTAAGGGTTTTAGCAGTGACTGATTGGTTGATATTATCTAATTTTACAAAGTGAACATTTTTAAGGCTCTTGGATCAATCAATTTCGAATGAGCAAAAAATATGAATTAAGAGCTTCCAATTGATTTTAAAAGCTGCACTTGTGGGCAAGAATTTAGTCTTTAAATAAATTCGCATATCACTTCAAAATCGATAAACCGAACATTTTTGTGCTACGGGACTTCCTCTTTAATGATCCACAGACTCGATTTTTTTAATTGCAACAAAAACATGCTTTGCTAATTTTATTGAACGAGCTTCTGAATTTATTTACTCATCTGGTTTCGAAAAGAATCAAATGTTTGTGTTGTCATTTTACCTTCTTTTACATTTACATTTGCTTTGCTATTGTCTTGTTTATGTTTGAATTTTTTAAAGACACTTTTAAAAGAAAAGGAAGAAACTATTTTGGTTGACTAATAACACTAGTTTACAAACATTTCGCTTCTCATGTCTCAGTGCACTTTCCTTATGGACATTGGCCCTCTAAACACGAAAATCGCACTTAACAATTTTTTCATGGAAGCGTTTTCGAAATATTTATTTTTTTTCTGAATTTTCGAAGTTGATCCGACTTTTAAGAGTATACCACGAGATCTAATTAACTTTTGCGATATCTATTTTATCTGGAGCGATTTGTGACCTTTCGAGCCCCAAAAATCACAAACAAACCGGATTTTGAAACTTATTAAAGGCGCTTGCTTCTGAACTAATAAGCCGATCTCAAAACTATATGAAAGAAAGTTGTAGTAGTATCAGTTATCTTTAATTTGAGTGCTTTTGACCACATCGGTTAATTAGATCTCGTGGTATACACAAAAATGTCTAAGCAACTTTGAAAATTCAGAAAAAAATCAATATTTCCATGAAAACATTTTTAAGTGCGATTTTCGTGTTTACAGGGCCAAAGTCCATAAGAAAAGTGCACTAAGATATGAAAAGCAAAAATTTTTTTGATTTTGTAAACTAGTGTAATTGGTGTAAAATTTTGTTTTCAAATTTTAAGGATCGATAAATTAATCAACAAGTGCCTTACAGATTTCGGTAATGTTATTTACCAAAATGGAAATTTGCTTTATGAAGTTTGAGTGGATGAGAATTTCAAATGTTTTTTATGTGAGATCCTATAAATCATAAATATGAATCATCTTATTAAAGTCAACCCGAACATCTGACATAGATTCGCATTCTGGAATCTGACTGGTTTCTTTCGCCTTTGGGGCGTATTTTGATTGAACATTCCTTGGCCCACGAAAGTATGTAATAATCCGAGGACAAGTTGATTTTACGACTTGCCAGCTAGCTGACAATACGCATTGTTTATTTTCCAGGAAAGCCTAACAATGAAATTGCGTAGGTCTTTGGATTATATATACGAATATATTGTGTTCCTCTAGTAGAGCTTATCCAATTGTCAGCATCGCTCTGTGGATGGAGGGGATTCTCCCCTTGTTTTGGTATGCATTACGCTTAGCTAAAGTCATAAAAATGATAGCCGCCAATGAACATTTGGCCAATAAAAATTCGTTTCGCTGCCTTAAATTATGCAAGTGCGAAAACGGGTGGAGAGTTTTATTGCTCTCAGCTTATTTCTTGTCTTTAAACTTGACAAAATGTATTTTTCATGAACTACAGTTTGCTCTGTCATTTGTCAGTCTGAACTTAACTGCTGAAAATGCATCTAATTACTTTCTAAACTGTCTTCAACTCTTAGCTCATTTAGCACTTGACTCTCCAGCAGCAAGTTTGACAAACTACATGTCCCACCTAATGATGGGCCAATTGGGTATGCAGTTTCCTACCCAAGGCATGCAACAATAAATCACACTGCAAAGAGGCTTTGTGCAATGACTTGGACCCAAAGTACTTAATGACGGTTGCCACAAAATGGAAAATGGTAAATTGCAGCTCGACATTGGCTCGATATAAAAGCCTTTTGTTGCCCAAAAGTCGAAAAATATTTTGTATGATATTTTATTTTAACGAGCGCGGCGAGCAATGCATTGATTTATTTGGGGCATCCTGCTTATGTGCCATCTTTTTTTTTGGCCCAAACAGTGAAGGCGTAGAGCAGTTTAAGGGAATGGTCGATTGCAGGGTCTGTTTTTTGTTAATCCTACAAATTTGATTCGTCATGAATGTGCAGTCAAGTGTATAGATTCTTAAGGAGAATAAAGTGAATGCCAACAATATGCAAGATATCTTACATTTATTAGAAATAACCGAAAATAAGGAGTATATTTTAAAGTGTGTAAAATTTTTTAACTCACAATTTTGATTAATAATATGTTTTTTTCAACATTAAGTCTAAACTAAAACATACTTAGCTTTAAATTAAATTAAATATATATTGAAGCTGTACAAAATCAGGGCATTTTAACTTCAACTTTTGGCAAACAATCGAAACTTTAGTTGTTGTTGTTGATAAAGGATATTCCATTTAATTTGTCGCCTTTAATCGTTTCAGTCTTCAATTAAGATGCCCTGTTTTCTCATTTGTTTATTCTTGTGGCTTGAATCCTGTGACAAATATTTGCCTGAAAACTGAATGCAGTTTCAATATTAAGACACATTGAATTCCTGACAATTCCAAGTAGGTGTTTAACTTAAGTTTTGTAAGAAGAAACTTTAATAATGTACAAAATATTAATTTGTGGTGCATTAATGTTCTTTGAGAGTGTTTGGCACCTGCGGGAGAACTTCATCATTGAATTGTCATTACACACAATTGATTCAGTTACAACTTACAACCGTGAAACGAATTTCATTCATTCCATCTCATTGTTTACTTTGCTGTTCCATTGCAATTCCATTCCCCATCCTCGACCCCTTATTTGGACAGATTTATATGGAGCTCAGATTACACACAGCTCGCCATGATTAGTGTGCGGTTGGGCTCTGACTCCCTCCCCTCCCATGGCTTATCTCACTGGCCGATTGGTAATAGGAGCAACGGGCTGTTGCCAAAAAAAGAAAAGCTGCAATTTCATTTTCCACCCACAAACAGCTTTTGTCTGACGTTGGTTTCATTCAGCGTGCAGCAGACGGACCAATTTCCGATCTCAGTGCGATTGCAACACATACACACACACACACGCACACACACTGACACACACACACACACATACATACATATTATAGGTATCTGACGTATCTATCGTGCGAGTGCAAAAGTATTTGGAATTTGGCCAGACACATGATGCGTATATGTCACTGTCATTCTGGCACGTTGCGGTTGAGAGTGCACAACTGGCAGGTACCCTTCGAATATATATAACATGCAGTGTACAGAGTCGAATTCATACACTACGCAACTAAAGGTGGGTTCTCACTGCAGCACAATGTGAAATCACATTTTGTCATGCTTTGTGATGATTTGCAGAATACGTCAAAGTGTTTACATTGGCAACACAAAATTTGTACTTCAAAAAATTGTGGAAAGCCTTGTGAAAAGACTTGTGAAAGCTTTCAATGTAAACACAGTCAATGTGACAGAGCATCGCAAAAAATCAAAAGGAATCAAAATGTTCACAAAATGCTCACAATTGAACAATAACAAGTTCCACAAAAAGAATAAAAACAAAGAAATGTCACTTTGCACATGTCCTTTAATTAAAAATGTTGAATTTTTTAAAAATAATTAATATATAGCAGATAATCAGCCGTGGACGTCGGGTAACAATCCAGTGGCATTCTGATTCAATCCACAAGCTAATGAAGCTGTGGATGAGTCAGAATGCCTCTGGAATGTATGTAGTGAAAACTACAAGAACCGGGAGGCCAAGGAAGCAAGTTGGAGCTCAATTGCTTTGAATTTGAACGGAAGACTTCGCAGCTCTCCCGTTAGCTCTGCATACATTCCCTCTTTTTCACGAGTCAAACTCATTTCATCGATCCAGCAGCTGCGCTTTGCCTTGGGTTCATCGTCGTCCTCTAAAAGCCACAGCCCAATGACCGCCAAAGCAGCAAGCTCAGTTTCATCTTGTGCATTCATTTCTTTTTTAAAAATCAAAATCATGCCCGAAAACACAACAAATAAAATATTAACTTTGACGTTTATGTGTTCACAAATGTGTAGAAAAACCAACTTGCTTGATGTGCTTTCACAATGGGATTGGGCTCATTTGAGCTGCTTCAACTTAAACAGGAGTTAACATAGTTTTTATCAAAATTGTGTCAGCCTCCTTCGCAAAAAGTTTTTAACAGAATGTGAAAGTGGTGTTTACATTGGATTGTCACATTTTTGTGACTTCACAATTTTGTGACTATGCATTTAGTGTTCACATTGCCTTGTGACGTTGTGAACAGCTTTGTGCAGCGTTTGTGAAGCGTTTGTGACGCAGTGAGAACCCACCTTAAGTTAAGGCCCTCTTTTTTAATGTATACATAAATTGTAACTAACATATAGTTTTAACAAGTAGTTTCTGTAACAACTTGTTTTAAATTGAAATATAAATATAAAATCTAACTGAACACACATAAATATTAATGTAATTCTTATATTTAATCAATTTCTTATATCGAAATCTTATAATTTAGAAATTCCTGACCTTACTAATCCTAATAGGGCTAATAGGCTTCCCCAATTTTTCTAAATTTTTGATTTAAATTAATATTAATTTAATTATGTTACTTAATTTTATTTTAGTTTTTATAAGTTTATTAGGTCAACTGCTTTTAGTTGACGTTTAATAAATAAATGTATAATATTTAATGCGAGTAATACTACTTAGGATAAAATCCCTGGATCAAATATTCGGTAATTTTCGAATATCTTTCATCGAGTATGCAAATTTGAATTAAGTAATATTTTTATTTTATCAAATTGTTTTAATTAACAATAATATCCGAAAATCAAGAATTATAAACATGTATTGTAGAATGGTTTTTTTCTGTGTACAGACTTAAAATTAAGCTGCAGAAAGATAATTTTCAAATGAAATGACATTTATTCATTGCTCATTGATTTGAAATGATTTTTGATTTTTGTACTAAGTGGGTTTAGCTTTACCCAGCTGTTTAGTTGAGTCTTTGATCTGCATCTACATTACTATCTATATAATAATTTGTTAAACAAGTTTTAAACAAATTCTTGTAATCGCTTTTTAACGGTCGTAAATGATGCAATTGAATAACGGGGAGTCAACCATAGAGGAAACTCTTAAATTCTTTTTTCAAATCCATTTAAGCAAATCAAATGCTTTACAATTGGTCCGATTTCGACCACTGTGCGAATCTTAGGCACATTTAATGTGCGGGGAATAATATTCATATGGTTGACAAAACCGAGAGTTAGACACGTTTTTAATACAGTTATGTTGACTGCCGTTCTCAAGGTCAATCATTTTTGTTTGTTTATTTTTTAAATCGCAACTTTTGGGGCTAAACCAGATAAGTTAAGGTGTTTAGATTGTAAGTATGTCAAGGTGTAGATTAACTAACCGAAAAGATACAAAAACGCGCCGTGAGTTGCAATTCTCAGTTATTTTGAATTGTAGTGAATCTGCGAGAAGATGTCTAGATGGATATATGTGGTAGGTAGGCAGACTCTTCTTCAACTCCAACAAATCTTACAAATGGCAAACAGTTTACAGCTTTGGCTGCTCTGAGCTGGCAGCTGTGTATGGTGAGCAGCAAATGCAACGAATGCCAGGCCACGAATGATGTGGCATGCATCAACCAGACGTCCTTCCACATGTGCTTTGGTGCCTCCAAACCAAACACGTCTCAGACTTTCACCTGTCCGGAGGGCTTAGTGTGCACGGAGCAGCCGAATATTTGTTTCCAGCGCACGGAGATTCCCTCCAGCTGTGGCGACACCAGCAGCTGTGGTCTGTGCAACAAGAACAAGGTGTTCGCCTGCACCTCCCTCAACACGTTCTCCTTCTGCTACGGCGCCCCCACGCCCTCCGCCGAGAATGGCACCTGCCCCGCCGGTCGGTTCTGTGATGCCTCCAGTGCCAATATTTGCGTCTCTAAAGCCACAGCTGAATCGATCATCTGCCACCTGGATTAGATGATTGAATTACCAGCACATACAGCTCTGTTCTTGTCTTACCATAAGCTTGAAGTATTTAGCTTCTTTTATCTCATTAATAATGTGTCTGATTATTAGCATGTACATTAGGCTGTCCCTTATTTGGTCAAAGTCAATATTTTTGAAAGCATACGGACTAGTTCTGTTCATTAGGTCCTAAAGCACTCAGAAATAAGTTGTTACCTCAATCGGAGTATGATAACCCATGCCGACTTGAATCAGAAATTTTAAAAAATTATATGGGACAAAAAATTTTTTTTTTTTTGTTTAATTTTTTATTTTTTTGTTTCGTTCATTAGGTCCTAAAGAACTCAAAACCAAATTTTCACCTTAATCGGAGTACGATAACCCATTCAAATTTGCATCAAAACATGAAAAGTCATCGAAAAATGTATAATCAGTGTTAAAATACATACTGTTTTTTCATGTTTCGATGCAAATTTGAATGGGTAATCGTACTCTGATAAAGGTGAAAATTTGGTTTTGAGTTCTTTAGGACCTAATGAACAAAATAAAAAAATAAAAAATTTAAAAAAAAAAATTTTTTTTTTGTCCTATATAATTTTTAAATTTTCCGATCCCAGTCGGCACGGGTTATCATACTCCGATTGAGGTAACAACTCATTTCTGAGTGCTTTAGGACCTAATGAACAGAACTAGCCCGTATGCGTTTAAAAATATTGACTTTGACCAAATAAGGGACACCCTAATGTACATATGTATTTCTCTGCCTCATAAATTATTGTATATTCTTAAAAACATTTTTTTGACGCATTTTATTATGTTTTCGAATGTAACAGTAATATAGGCAACAATTTAAATATAGGCCAAACAATTTTAATATAGTTTTGTTTTTGGAACATAGTTCAATTGTAAAAACAATAACAATAATTTAAAAAAAATATAAAAACAATGCAACTTAGCTTATCTATCATATCTTTTTAATTATAAATTTAAATTTGTATGGCTTATAGTCTGAAATTATATACTTAAATAAAAAATATTTCTTTTCTTTCTGCTGGTTTTAGTTGACGTCAAATAATAAAATTCATTGTGTTTTAATAACATGACGTAATATTGTAACCTGATAAGTAAAAGCTTCCCTCTTATCATTACCCACATATTTATACAACAATTTGTGATGTTGTTTGTTTGCTGTATATTGTTGGCATACATAAATATTACATTTTAAGACCCACATCACTTTTATTATAAGATAGCTATTTTTAGTAGAGTTGGTTGCTTGCATCTGTTCACATAAAATAACCAAAAATAAACGAATTTCTATTAATTAGAGCATCATACAAAGCGAGACAGAAGTCAAAGGAATTCCAACTTCAACTAGATTGAAAAGGAAGAAGTAATGTTTCTTAAATGGAGAATGCTTTCTTTTGCTTGCAGGTTAATGTGAAGATGATTAAAATAAAATTTTTAAGAAAAAGTTGTAAATAAACTATGCCTAAATATTACTGAGCTTCATTTAATTTTCGTAGTTCCGATTTTAAATGGATAAATTATAATGTAGCTAAAACGTAAGAACTCTAAGGGAAGGAATGCACCTTTCTAAAATACAATAAATAATTTTTGAGAAATAATAAAGGGTGTTTTTTTTAGAGGTATAAAACTTCAAATTGAAATAAAACACAAGAAAATCGTTATAACGTCCATTAATTTGGCTTTATTGGAAGGATAATTTTATGCCATTAGTGCTTAAATATGATTTCGGGCAAGTGGCTGCCTGGCTGGCCCGAATAAGTTTCCCGCCGAGCGGCCCTATTTTCGAACATTTTTTGCACAATTGGGGACGTGTGTCAGCATTAACGCGCCGAATATTCTCTTCTAAGGCTTACCTGCGAAGACAAGCCACTTCACATAGTCCCACAAAAATTAGTTTAAATGAGTCAAATCACACGATCTAGGCAGCCAATTGACCAGACCCAAGCGAAAAGTAAAGTTTTCACCGAAATCGCCTCTCAATTGGGCCATTGTTTCCCGTGCTGTGTGGCATGTGGAACCGTCTTGCTGAAATCACATTTAAGCCAGGTCTAGCTCTTCCATTTGGGGCAAAAAAAAGTTTGTAATCATTCCAAATAACCGCCTCAGAAGGTCGACTAAACTGATCATTAAATGGAAAAAAGCAAATGCAATTTCTCAACCGAGCATGAACTTTGATGATAAAATTTAATTTGTTCAGAAGTGAGACTTTTCATTATAAAATGGCAAACCATACTGAGCATAAATCAAGTGACAGCTGTCAAAAAGTCCAACTCAGGAAAAAGTGTTGCCAGTTTAAAAAACCAACCTCTAAAAAAAAACACCCTTTAGAAATGGTTCGTATAATTTTTTCGATATTTTCGTACATACACTGGCGAACATAATTATTGGCACAGCAAACATTTTGAAATTTGGGGGCTTAATTGTTTCCTTATCGCTAACATATTGGTATCAATTAAAAGGTCATTTAAATTTCGTTTGAATGATACAAAACTTTCCTTAACCCATTAAGTACCCTTCGAAAATTTCGAATTTATGTAAAAGTCAATTTTCGAAACTTTTCTCATCGGTTTTTTACAAAAAATATTTTGATGCAAAAAAATTTAAACAATTTAAGGAGTGACTGCAAAAAAAAATTGTTCAAACATATTTTTGCTAGTATTTTTTATAATACTGAATTCTGAACTGAAGAAAGGCCAAAAAGAGCCAGTTTTGGCGCAACAACGCCTATTGTGGGAGCCGCGAAAGCGACCAAAATTTCTATCGATGTTTGTGCGGGCGAGAAACAAAGAAAACAAAGAAACAAAAGAGCGAGAGAACGGACTAACATACATTTAACATAACATACGGAGGTGATGTTAAATTTAATACCAACAGTAATACCAAAATGTTAAATGTTGGGAGTTGATATTTTTGTACATATTACTAAAAGAGTAAATTGCTTCATTGGGTTTCGGCAACAATCTAACGGGGCTGAGATCTGTTATCAATCAAGCTCAACAGAAGCAAATGCCACAATAACAGCGACTGCGACTGCAGCAGCGACGATATCAGCGACAGAGACGCGACAGCGAAAATAACAGCGACAGCGTCGCCACAGCACCTGCAACTTAACAGCGACTGCAACGTAGCAGGATAACAGCGACGGCGACGCTACATCAGCTGTAACGTTAACAGCGACGCCGATGCGACTTTAACAGAAACAGTGACGCGTCAACTATAACAGCGACAGCAGCAGCGGAAATAACAGCAGCAGCGACGGCAGCAACACCTATAACAGTGACAGCGACGCGACTTTGTAGTCGTAGCGCAGTCGCCACACGATTTTCCAGTGGCGGGAACCAGCCACAACCAAATGTTGTAACGCTTCGAAATGCATCGGCGAATGTACAGTGAACCACAAATGTCTTCATACAGCATAAATTTGTCAAATTTGCGTATAATAAAGATGTTTTGATGCGGGTTTCTTATATAAATCTTTTATTCACTTAAATCCCGTTCTAATGATACCAAAATTTCTTTAACCCATTAAGTACCCATCGAAAATTTTGAATTTGAAAAAAGTCAATTTTTCAAAATTTTTCCTCGATTTTTTCCAAAAAAAATTTTTATGCAGAAAAATTTTTCAAACAATTCTAAGAGTGACTGCAAAAAAAATTTTTCAAAAATATTTTTGCTAGTATTTTTTATAATTTTTTAAAAATCCTAAAAATCACGATTTTAACCCCTTTTTCCTACTTTTCACACAAAAAGTGGCTTTTTTGCAGTTTTTAAAAAATTATAAAAAATACTAGCAAAAATATTTTTGAAAAATTTTTTTTGCAGTCACTCTTAGAATTGTTTGAAGAATTTTTCTGCAACAAAAATTTTTTTGGAAAAAATCGAGGAAACTTTTTGAAAAATTAACTTTTTTTCAAATTCAAAATTTTCGATGGGTACTTAATGGGTTAAAGAAATTTTGGTATCATTAGAACGGGATTTAAGTAAATAAAAGATTAATATAAGAAAACCGCATTAAAACATCTTTATTATACGCAAATTTTACAAGTTTATGCTGTATGAAGACATTTGTGGTTCACTGTACATTCGTAATCGATACTTTCTCCAGTTGTTTGAACGTAGGTTGGTAATGGGGCGCTGCTTCGGTTCACACTGTTCTGCCATCGAAGATGCACGAATGTCTTTCGGCTTTTGTTATTCTGCTTTGGTTGTAACCAAGCATGTGTGTGTTTGTGTTTTGTTGCTTCACACACATGCAAATGCGTAAGTATTAGATGCAACAATTATTGCAAACACGGGTTGTTGTTTGTGAAAATTTTGTTCGTTTCTTTTCCCATATGGTTTTGTTTGTTTGTTTTGTCGCGAGTCACTTTTGTTTTACCGCGTGGCTGCAACACTTCAACAACTTTAAGGGAAAGTAAATCTGAGTAAGCTTATTGATAATTTTATTGTTTTAAACATATAACAAATATTTAAATGTTTTTCAGAAATGGACAACAATACCGACATCGCCCTTAAATCCCTGGAAGCCAGAATGAAGCAAGTGGAGAAGAAAATGCATTCTGTTCTAAAAAACCAATTTTTAAATTAATTTTTATTTAATTTTTTGTTGTTTATTTTTTTAAGTTATTACATTTTTATTTTGATTTTATAATTATATATATAATATAATATAAATAACTTTAAATATTTTTTTGAAAAATGACAATATTTTATTTTGGGGTGGGTTTAGCATCTGCATTACAGTCCTATAGGCATTGTATACCAGCCAGTAAAGCATCTGCATTACAATCTTATACGCAACAGTATACAGGACCGTAATGCAACACGAAAATGCTCAATTAATCGCATACTTGCTCGATTACAAGTATGCGATGTAAAAGCTAGACCAGCATTAACAGCGGCCAACTTTATGGAGAAGTAATGCATGTTTGGGTATGAATTCGAATGCATACCGGCCACGAAGCGGACCAGCCCACATCGATATTGCGAAATACATTATTATTTTATGTTATCTTTTTGTTTAAATACTTTGAGCTTAATACAATGAATAAAAGACAACTAATAAACCTGACACTCTGAGCATGGACTAGTCACAAAAGGAAAGTTTTTGTTTGCTGTTAATGGAGCAATTTTTGACCGGTTATATTTATTGTTGATCCCGCTCTTTACATAGGGTGACTAAAAATTGATAGTATTTACTCTATTTTATTTATAAAATTTTATTAAAATATATTCGAGTTCCCGACTATAGGATATCCGTTACTTAGTTACTGCAAATGCTCGCAGGCTCACAATTGCTTCAGGTTAAAAATGCCGTTCTTTAAAACAAAATTTAAAAATTAGCAACTCCGTTAGACTAAAAAATTTTCAAAGTGTATAATTTATATATGTATAGATTTTATAGGGTCGGAGATGCTTTCTTTCCATGTTACATATATTTCAAGGAGTATAATTAATTTATTCACTTAATTTGTTTTATTAACGTGTATAAAAATATAAATAAAGCTAGGATGATAAATAGGCAATAAAAATAGTGTGAATTAGTAGTTATAAGGGGATTTTGTACACAATGTACTGCAAATAAAAAATTCAATTTAGTGAAGATCTCAGTTATTTTGACGTAAATTAATATCCGATTCAAGTATAACTCTTAGCTTTTATTAAACCGGCGTAATTCCAAGCATGTCGTTTGTAGAAAATCTCCGACAGGCCAAACGAACAGAATTCAATTAATTATCAATAATAATAAATCTGGATTATGATAATCAAGGAATTCGAACCATACTCGTATGAAGGTATTTGAAACATAAATAAAACCTCTTTACGAGGTAAAAGTCTAGTGACGAAAACATTTTCATGCCCCAAAATTTCTGATATCCAATTTTGTGACGAATAATATTAAGTTTTACACATAAATTATTTTAAACAAAATTTTGGCACTCGGCACATTGCGCTAAAATGTCTCAATTCTAATACCAAATAAAACTCACTGTTTTGCGCAGTGCCGAATGCAAAAATTTTGTTTAAAATAATTTATGTGTAAAACTTAATATTATTCGTCACAAAATTGGATATCAGAAATTTTGGGGCATGAAAATGTTTTCGTCACTAGACTTTTACCTCGTAAAGAGGTTTTATTTATGGGATATCAGAAATTTTTGAATAAGACATCAGAAATTTTTAAATTGCAATATTTTTTGACAGTATAGTTTTGTCAATTTTGTTTATTGTTTGTACAGCTAAAACAAGTGTCTGGCAACACTGGTCCACCCAGCGCATAAGCTATCAGCACTCTTCAAATCTGGCTGCTATGACACTCTGCAGCTGCTGTCCTATTCCCATTATACCTTTTTAAATAAAAAATAAACGTTAAAGGTATGCCTAAGAGCCCTTTGAAATACCTTTTCAACGAAATATAGATCATATCTGTAGCTTCTATCGTTTTGACGCTATGAGGGTTTCAATTTTAGCGGTTTTTAGCGATTTCCCACTAAACTAGCGATTTTTTGAAAAAGTCGTAGAACAAACGATTCTATATTTTTGATTATAAAATGATTTATCTGCCGCAAAAAGAATTCACCACTTGCAAGCAGTTTATTTCCGCATTACGCTGCAAGCAGTGTACATACTGCATATGTACATGCAGTAGTGTAAAGGAAAAAGGTATATTCAATCAACAGGTAATATCTTGCCCAAACGAATTTTGACAGATAGGTGTTGTATGTCAAAAGACGCGGAATTAAATTGTCTACAACATACTACATATTTAAAAGTGATTTGATGTGTAGATTTTTCTAAAATCGCTGTTTACCTATTTTTTTTTTAAAAAAAAAAACTTTGAAGGTATGTCTAAAAGCCCTTCGAAATACCTTTTCACCGATATATAGATCGCATCTGTAGCTTCTATAGTTTGGATGCTATAGTTTGGATGCTATTTCAATTTTAGCGGTTTTTAGCGATTTCCCGCTAAACTAGCGATTTTTCGAAAAAGTCGTAGAACAAACGTTTCTAGATTTTTGAGCGGGAACAAGTCCTCATTCAAACTTTTAAGCTAAAACAACGATTTGATCTATACAAACAAACAAACAAACAGACAAACAAACAAACAGACTGACTTTTCATCTCGTTTTGAGAAGGGCACCAAAAATTTCAAAATAATTTATCTTTTGAACCAGTAGTCGGATTTTGATGATTGAGGTGTCATTCGACGCGTATTTTTATGAGAAATATTAGAAAATTAAAAATGTTGACCAAAAGGCTCCAACGGCTCCACTAGCTCCAATCATTTAAATTTTGCCCCTTCCACTTACACCTGTTTATCTCACGAACCAGGTGAGTTTTCAAAAGTCTTAGTATGCACATTTGTAAGTTAAGTTGATACCTTTCGATCGGTATATAGCTCGACCTGATCGGACAGTCATAGCAAATTTTCCATTCTTCCTGTGTATATATGCTAGTCGCCTTCGCACCCTTCGTGCTGCTTTCGTCACTAGCGCGGACTGCCGTCCGCAGTGATCGCTTCACAACAGCTTCAACATCCTCGAAAAGTTCAAGTTTGTCCAATTAACGCAGTGAGAAAAAAACTTTGGCACGTGCAAATGTTAAGGCCGAATGCTTTGAGGCATTGGACTAATGAATAGGGATAATCGGGAGGGGCAAATAAATGTCGACGCTAAATCGAAGCTGACCTTAAACAGAGCACGGCAATTATATTGAGTCCAAAGCTTATATTTATTGTTGTATTGAACCCAGAGGAAATGTCTGGCAAAGTTAGGGTTTGTTCTCATTTCATTAATCGATGTGTTGGTTTCTCTCACGCCTTGCTTTGCATACTTTATGGCGCAATGTTCTACGTTGTTTGCCATTTGCCATTCTGCATCGCCTGGTGGCATGTGGCATGTAGCGTGTGGCACGTTTACTTTCTTTACGCTTCTGGCTCTTGTTTGCGCTTGTGCCATTTTTGGCGCAACTGCAGTCGCCGTAGACTCAATTTATTTGCTTTGGCAGATCCCTTTCCCCAGTTTCCTAGTTCTCGGCCAGCTTGTTTTACCTTCTGCTTTTGGAAGAATACTCATCTGTCTACATTTTGTGCATGTTATTCGTTCATTGGCTTTGACGTTTGTGGCGGCAACAAAACAAAAGTTGAAAGTCTAATGAACCCCTTGGCATATTGCGATAGTCGCGTTGGCAACGATGCATAAAGGACTCTTACACACACACACACACACACATACACACACACACACACACACATTCGCACATACAAATTCACAGTATGAGAATGTGTGTTACTGGACGCGCATTCAAATTTAAGATGTGTGCTAGTATTTTTTGTAGCTGACAATATCTTTGCCAAGCATAACAGAATATTTCATAGCTACAGTTCTAAGGTTTCACGGACCCATTCAGGCACTTGGCATACCCGGTACCCATTCGTAAAAAGGGTATGCTAAGATTCTTTAAAATAAAATTTATACCTTTTTTAATTTTTAACTTTTCTAACTAAAACAAATGATTAAGAACTTATATTTATACATTTATATAATATTGTAATAAATAGTTAGTAATGTAGTATTCCATGGTATTTATAAAGGGTAGTCTGTTTGTGAGCGATTGATGATAATTTCATATCTTACCTTCAAAAACCAAAGAAGTTGTTCTTTAAATTTTGCTTGGTTTCTCCAGTGACAACCTTCTTACTGAAACATTTATATCTTTGCTCTATGAAAAATTTCCAAAAATTTAAAATTCGGATAAATTTTTCTACCGTTGTAAAATTTTAACAATATTGCGTATTATTCGCAATACGAGTGTAATTAAAAAATTTACTAAATACTAATTTAGCAAAGTTTTATCTTGAAAGTCTTCGTAAAAGAACTATCAATTATAATATTTACTGAATATTAAATTAAATAAGTTTGATTTATCTAATTATTTCAGACAAAAGGCTTTCACACTTTAAAGTGTTTAATCAATCGTAGGGTTAACAACTTTATATATAAATTCTAATGTCGTACCAAAGCTAGTGAGACAAACATTTAGCCATATGTGGCCAATTTTTCAGATTAATGCGTCAAAAGCAGCTTGAACCCAAGTAAAATGTTGAAAGGAAAGATTGAGAGAATGGAGAGGACAACAGTCTGGAAAGCAGGCAATCATGTATGAATATACCAGGGCTGGCAATGAATACATAGAATATATTTCTGAGATCAAGGGAATGAATTAATATAAGTTTTTTAATTATTATTTATTTTACTTATTTGATTATTTTAATCTAACGTAAAGATTCAATTATTGATACAATAAATAAATATTATTTTATATTATTATTCTTTTAAAAAATACATATCTTTTCTTAAAACGACTTTTGATCATTCTCTTTTTTCCAAGAAAATATATTTTGCACCGGAAAATTACAGCAAAATGAATTTTTTCTTCTCCGAAGATAAAGATAGATGAATAGATCAGGCTAGTAATTTTGGAATCTTTTTCCTGCAGCCCTCGACAGAAATAAATAATTTTGGAATGGAACGTGTTGTCACTTTCAGCTTCATTGAGCTGTATTATATTTGTTCAGCAGACAAGGACATTGTCGCTGCATAAATTTATGGCTTATTTAACGCACTTAGCACTGGTTGAAATTTACAGACAAACAAATATGGAAACTGTTGCAAAAACACATGTAATATAGCCAACAAGACAATAAGTATATGAACTATAGCGAAAGTAGTCGAGTCGATGATACCCTGCATAGTAGGATTGATAGAAGTATGTATTCAATTGCAATCAGACACAGATTAAATCATCGATAAAAATACTAAGATAATTAATTAGTACAGTAAAAGTTTTGACAAAAAAAATGTATAGATTTACAATTCCATTGCTTTAATTGTATTTATACAAAAACAAAAACAAAAACAAAAAAAAAACAATTGAATTGATAAATATGTTAACACACATCTTTGTACAGAGGAGAGCAACAGCCGAAGATTTAATACACTATTAGGTCGTTGCTACTGAAACTAAGAAATATTTATCAACTGTTTGAAACAAATTATCTTAGTGTAAAGAAACAAAAAAGTGCAGACAGAAAGAGGCGTTTAGTTAAATCATATATTTACCTAATATATGGTTCAGAAACGCCTCTCAATACAAAAGTACAATACTCTCTGGTAGGGTATAAAAACCGTAGAACTGTCAGAATTTCAAGCATCGCCAGGGCGCGAAATACGCACCATGATATACACTATGAAGTGCAAATAGCGCTTGGTTATATGTACTTTGGGGCAACGGTAATTGCACTACGCATGGCAACGCCTAAAAAATAGAAAACAAAAAAATGTGGACAGCTTGTGGGCGTATCATGGAAAAGGAATATTCTGCTCAATGGCCAGGAGACAGCTCTCCATATCTCGATAGTCAACAATCAATTCGTAGCGCAGATTGACTGTGGTAAGGAGGAAGAGGAAGAGCCTTGCCACAATGTAATAAATTTGAGAAAGTCAAACTGAGAATGTGGTCTTAACTGTGGTTAATTCCATTAAGTTTTGCACACACGAGTTTTGAAATCCAGATAAACACATTTTAATTGGTTTATCTATCTGAATCTTTAAATTAAATAGCTTTAAGATTTTTATTTATAACTTAATAAACTTATGATAAATAAAATAAGATAATAATCATAGAAGATATTTATGAAAATATATGCTAAGCTTTAATTGGTACAGGGTTTTTCTTTGTCAAGCACACGCGGCTAAATACATTCATGTCATTCAATTACAATTCAACTTGCACAAGCATCCTAAGACCCTGTTAATATTTCTTGTCTGATAATTCGTCAATTTAACTTTTTGGAACATAAGCAAAGTAAATGTACTCGGATTGAATATAAAGTAGTCCCTCCTAATTAATATTCCTCTCAAAAATGATAAAGGACAAGTTCGCTCCCGATCCAATTATCCAATAATAGACACCTACTCAACGGAAATATTGGCAATACTCTTCAGGCCAAGTTTAATATTTGGCATTGACAAACAATTTCAAATTCAATTAGTTTACTGAAGCCCACGCAAAGCTCTCTCTCTTTGGCCTAAGACAATTTGCAATACAGGATTGGAAGTAGCCTCCGGAAGTTTATAATTACTGTGTAAAATGATAGAAAGACTTCCGGGAAACAGGTGGGCGTACAATAAAGTCAAGGAAGCCGCCAGGCACCCAGCGTGTGAATAACTTACAATTATTAAGTCAATGCGAGGGTTACTTTGACTTTCCATCAAGTATTCAAGCCACAAATAGATAATAATGACATCAGAGTGCCAAGCTTCTGATGGCAACGGTTGCGGTTGAGTGACCACAAGTCATTGACAAGTTCAGCGACTTCAAATAAGGGAGTCTCACTTGCGACAGTGGCTGCCAAATAGCAGGCGTTACTCGTTTATTTTCATTACACTTCTGTCTGTCGCGCCGATTTTCGGGCTTTCATCAAATTAGCTTTTGAAATGGCAACATGCTCAAATGGTCTTCATATTAAATCTATTAATATAAATACAGTATCCCCTATATGCATAAGTACAGAGATGCTTCGTAAATAACTTTCCCCAGAAACGCAAAATTTCCTTTTACTTTCCCAACTGTTTGACATTTTAAATGGTCACTGTAGTTAGCCCTCAACTTGTTAACGAATACTAATGTAAATAAATAAAATTGGAATCGCGAAGTATTCATATGGTTTGACTATAAAATTCTGTTGAGGCACAATGCTCTTGTAATTCCTATTCTAACCAAATGTTGCCATGAACAGACATGAATGTGCATGCGGGTGCGTATCTAAATACCCAAAAGTTCAAAGCTCCTCTTAAATTTTATTGCGTTTGCTCGGGCCAAATCATTGGAGGATGTTAGGCAAAACGACAAAGGAGATGAACGAGTTGACACTTTGAAGACGACTACGAGAATGCAATGATTTTTGCTAATAGCATTAACATTTACCATTTAGCTCGTATTTCTAATCGCCTTTAACACCATATTGAAGTTATCCACTCGATATTATCCCCAAGGGGTTCAATGACCAATTTTAAATTAAATAGATAAGGCAAAGAAAGTAAGTAAAGGCGTTCTTAAAGTCTTGAGCTAAATTGGAAAATCAACGAAACTCCGAGATTTGTGACAAATCATAAAATATTCAGCAAAAATTAGAAAAATTCTGTATTTCACATATATGTACTTTGAAATTAATTGATTCACATTCTTAGACCCCATTTATTCCTTTGAAAATATTTTTCTTATCAGATCCCTCAGCATCCCTCAGATAAAGAAGGGTGTATAACAGAATTATTTTTAATCAAATAAGTCTGATCAAGTATTGTTGCCTGTACATTTAAATTCGCTATAGATTATAAGTACTTTAATACATATATTAAAATGTTGCTCTATTCATCATTTAGGTATTTCCTAGAAAAATGTTTGACGGAGAGAGAACATTAGATTAAATCTGTTAAAGCTGATTTATAAAATAGAGAAAGCCACGCGAACTTTTCATCTACTTTTCAAGGACTTTTCTGTGAGTATGGCAATAATCGAAGCTATGTATGTATACGAGTATTTTAGAATAAACTCAAACTACAACTAAGAAAAACCGGAAGTTTGTACCAACTTTTTCCTTCCTGCCCACTTCCTCAATATCGTTTCAGTTATTGGCCATTTAGCCAATATTTGAAGAAAACTCAAAGAATTTGCAATGCTCCATTTATTAGTTTAGTTATGTGGGACAGAATATAGTCTGTGGTAGGAATATGGATGAGTTTACAATTAGTTTATTTTGGATTCCCTTTCGCTTGTTGAATTGACGCTTAGTTGATGTTTCATGTTCCGTGCTTGTGTTTTCCTTTTGTCTACCAGTTTTCCTATATTAGCTTTTGTTCTACTTTTTCTTTTCATTTTTGCTATCCTTTTTCTCCTTCGGACAGGAGGTTAAGTAACCGCCAGTTTGCATGCGATCAAAGGCATCGATTGGATCATAGCTTGAGTAAAAAGCCTTGTACTTTGATTTGTGAGGCGCATTATGAAACACATAGAAACATATTGGTGCTAGCATTGCCAAAATGCAGGCATTTCTCAAGATTCCCAAACTCTTCTTCAGATGTGTATCATGAAGAGGAAACTTGATTTTGGCCTAAAATAAAAAGTGTTAGTTTTCATTTTTGTAAAATAAAGTAATACTGTACCGTCGACATGCTGAAATATTTTTATTGATGTGTATGCTCACTCTAGTTTGTAAAAACTGTAGAGCTTAAAATTTTACACAAGATATAAACAGCAAGGCGTTCTTCGATTAGAAAATGAGAAAAAAGAGTTCATGTTTTCAAGACTGTAAGTTTTGAATAAAAATAAATTAGAGCCGAAGGCCTGGACGCTAGCGCTCTTATTATCTACTTAGCTTTAATATTCTTGTGTATTATAGCTAACTTTGTAAAAATAAAAAAAAAAAAAAAAATAAATTAATTTGTCAAACTTGCTCAGAGTGAACTAGTTAGAAGTGAATTGTGAGCTTTTGTCAGTCATTATCGCTAACAATTAGATGTGGTGAGCGCTCAGTTAAATCCTTAAAATTATGTCAACTGATTGGAAAGAAATGAACATGATGTGAATCCAAATATTGTTAAATATATGTAAGTTTTGAATAAAAATAAATTAATTTGTCAAACTTGCTCAGAGTGAACTAGTTAGAAGTGAATTGTGAGCTTTTGTCAGTCATTATCGCTAACAATTAGATGTGGTGAGCGCTCAGTTAAATCCTTAAAATTATGTCAACTGATTGGAAAGAAATGAACATGATGTGAATCCAAATATTGTTAATATGAACATATACAACATATACGGTTAAATTGTAGAGCACAATCATCGACTTACCTTGCCAAGAGTAGTGATTACAAGTACACTAAAGTAGTGAGGAAACATAAAAGCTCCAAGGCAACTACGAGCTGACAAAGAAGAACAAGAAACAACGCTTAGGACGCCTAACATGGCCATTTGTCTAGGAACAGGCAAGATAATAAATGTTTGCTGGTTGTGTAAAAAATACGTGGCATACTTTGAGGCGCGTGGCCAACAAAATTTCTGTTTACGTGGCCAACAAGCATGCAAAGTGACTGCTCGACAGAAAGTATGCAGTGCACTGGGCGGCAGGGGGAACGGTAGCGAGAGAAAGATTTTGGGCAAAAGCCACAGAACTTTTCAGACTACTCTATTTTCTCTAACGCCTTTAAAAGAGGGGTATTACAACTGCGTCATTGATTTGTGATGAAAATAAAAATTATTCTCAGAAATAATAAAAATAATTTTTTTTTTTTTTTTTTTTTTTCCCAACGACCATATTACGCTGAATACGGTTCTTGTAAATAATAAAAATAAAATAATAAACTCTATCATAAAAATAATATATCAAGTATTTAAGTTCAATACAAAGTATTGTGTATTAAAAAATGTTTAATTTCCTTGTAGGGATATTAGATCTTCGCCTAGTTAAAATTGCATCATTTGGTGATTTCTCAGGCTGGTTGCAAGAAGTCACAGTATCCTGCGCATCTAAGGTGTTGCTTTATTCTAAAACCAAAGCACGTTGGTAAAACTTTGTATACAAAGTGCAGGTCGAATGCATAAAAAATTCGGTTAAAGGCTTTTTGTGTTTGTTCCCCCAAACCATCCCATTACCAGTTCGAAGAAAGCCATTTTTCGGTTTAAAGACAAAAATTGCAGTTAAATGAGGGAATCACAAGCCTCCGTTTGGATCAGCAGAAATAGCTGTATTAACTTTTTGAGTTTTCACTGAGATTGCAATATATTAAATTTCAAAATTCAAGTCTCTTTTCGGTGGTGTTGTCAATGCAAGTTTATTGAAATTTTATGCAATTCGCGCATTTTACGAGTATTTATGTCGACTCATATAAGGCTATTCAGGAATTTGAAAGGAGGAAAAGTGGTAGAAAGGAGGCGGGAAAGTGGAATGTGAAAATGTTGTATGCTTACAAGCAAATTCGGCTTTCGAGATACATTCAAGTTTGCCATCTATTCTGTCGACGTGCTTGTTGCAACCTGTCAAATTCGGCCGCGTTTCGTTTGGTGACAGGAATAGGAAAACTTTCCAGCATCATGGCTACATTTTCTGATGTTTTCCGTTTACCCCTAGACCTAGGAAACGAAAGGCGAAAGGAATTTAGGAACTTAAGTGTAGCTGCTTAAATATTCATGTGTGTGCAGGAGCAAAAACAAGAAGATCAAATTAAATATTTATTTGTAAATGTGTATTAAATACTCGTCAATTGAATGAATTATAATTACATTTGAGAGAAGACTTGATTTGCAAGTGTATAAAATTATAATGAAAATCAGCTTTAACAATAAATTGGCTGCCATTTGGCCAGGACTGCTTTTGTGCTTCCGTTTTGGGTATCCTTCATATTGTTGTTGTCCTTTACAACTGGCGATGCATGAAATTCAATTTTGTTTCTTCTTTACTACATAATTTCTTAATTTGTCACTTAGCAATTTATTTACCACAGGCGCCAACAAAAATAATAATTTAAAAAGAAATGAGAATTAAGTAAGAACCGAGAATTTTTGTTGTCACGGAGCTCTGTTCCCATTATGAAACAATAATTAACATACATAATTGGGTTGTTCCCTTTGCGGCGATTTATGCGGAAGAATGTGTAAATTTATGCAATTTTTAAAGTCGACAGAAAAAATGTATTTATATTATTTTGTTCTTGTAAAATTGCTTAGACTTTCTCTGTCTTTATCCTACCAAAAGTTACTAACCTAAGCCATTCCACAATCATACTAAATATACATAGCTCGGATCCCCCTTTGAAAGTACTTCCGACTACGCACAAAATTTGCTCATTTTCACGGGCCGTTTACATTTCGTGCTGTGGGATTTGATTGTGGCATGAATAAATCCTCTGGTGAGATTTCGCTCCAGTGCTCGACAAGCACAAATACCAAATGGCTGCTGACACCATTCAGATGGATGGCTGAAGGGCTGCTCGACAGGCTCATTGTTTATAAGAGTGTTGCCACTCCCCCTCAGGCATAGACCGCCCACAAATGTAAAATGCAAAATGGAAAATGAAAAATGGAAAATCAAGTGCATCAAATTCCGACATGCTGCTGAAATGCTATTTAAGTTTCATATGCTCTGTCTGCCATAAATAAATTATACTTAATTACTAAACACAGTTCTGAGACGCTTACAACAAGTCAGTTCATATGAAACATGAAGGCGATATGGAAGTACTCACTGTGATCTTCTCGAAACAAGTTTTAGTTGAAAAACTGATCACATCTCCTATTTTTTAATATGCTCAATTTTCTACAATATTCCATTTCTGGCAACAGCTGAAAACTTTCCAATTTGTGTGCCGACACTCTGCGGTAAGTTTGCGGCGTGTTGACGAGCTTTCCTGTTGGCCATGTTGGTTGACATGGTCTTAAAGAGTTAAACTTTTATTTAATTCCAACATAAGCTTAAATTTAAATTGAATCAGAATTTTACATTAATTTCTGTGCGATTTAAGTGAACACTTAATTAACTGATATCTTAACCAAGCCTAAAATCAAACTAGCATATTGTTCTTTTTTTATAAAGATAAAAAGTTAAATTATTTAGTTCATTATTGTTTATTATTATTGTAGGGACAATACAGCTTCGTCATCAGTCTTAGGTGGTTTTGAAAAACTTTAGAGCTCCTAACTAACAAAAACTGTTTATTTTTTGTCTGTCCCTAACAGAATTCAATAAGAAATATATAAATAAAAAGACTTTATAATTGGTTGAAAATTATAATACGATATAAACACTTATAGCTAAGATTGTACACAACAGATATGTATGTTAATCTGATAAGTTGTAATGTTAATAAGGTCTATCTGTGCTGCGACCAGTATATGTAGAGTCTATTGTGCTGGCCTGTAAGACATGAATAAGAGGTTGAAATTTTTAACTTACTCTTTTGATTTTGGTGATTTTGGCTTGAAATGCGAGCGAATCATGTGAAAAAGTATCTTAGAAAATAGATCTTAATAGAACTTAAAATACTACTAGATTCAACTCGAGCTGCAACTAATTCCAGAGTTCGCCTAATGGATTTTCTGCGTATTTCGAAACAAAAACTGAAACAAAGGCAGAAAAGGGCAAACGGAAGGTGAAAATTTTCACTCTCGTCTTGCAAAATAGAAAATGTCAAATAACTGTAAGGTGTGATGCGTGTGTGTAAGTACGTGTGTGAGTGTGTGCATGTACCGTTGACAATTTTGACTTTAGTTGCATGTTGCAGAACTTTTGCGGCTGCCGGGTCACCTTTTGTTCATCAGCGTCATGGCGGAAATATGTAACTAAGCCATGTGGGTGAAAATAATGTTGCAGTTTTATTGCGTGGAAAACACTTTGATGCCGCATTTATGTGAGATTTGTGTGCGTGGGTTGCAAGTGTCGCACTACGGATTCATACACAACTTGTTGACCTTTCACCCGTAGAACTTTGCTCAATGCATCGCAAGTTGAAAAATTTTTTTTTTGTAAATTTAAACCAAATTCTAATGCATTATAAAAATGGGAATGCTGAAAAGAAATCTATGAACCTTTCGCTTTCAAGGACTTTTGTTTTCATTTTATTCGTTGCTCGCATTTTTTATGAACATAAATTTCACACGCTCGTTTGTTTTCAGCCGCTAGAATTAACTGTTATGTGGCCATAATGTGTCAATCAAATTGTTTCTTTTGGCCTTGGCAGACAGCTGAATCAGAACGAAATCTGCGCCATAAAACTTTATAAAGCGGCAAAACAACGCAAGGCAAACGAGGCGAGACTGCTTTAAACTCAGCGGTGGGCACAAAATCTGAACTCGGAGCCATACAACAACACCGATTCAGACGTTGCTACCGGAACAAAGGAGCGCGAGTCTTCGGCGCGGCGCGTAGCGATGTCAGCGCGCACACACTGCGCCTTTACAATGTTGTTGTTGTTTTATTGACGGTCATAAATTTTAAGTGTCAAAAATGCCTCGACTCGAGCTGCTGCGCCTCGCGATTGCTGTTGCCTGACATCGACCTGCATCGACTGCAGCTGCTCTGTTGCCAGCTAGCTCGCGAGTTAACCGTGCATAATTGCTTTTATGACGGGCTGCTTGTGTGCGACTACACGGCCCGAATAAAGTTGGGAGAAGCCGCATAGCTCCCAGAGCCCATGCTGCCCTCCGCTGCTTTAAACCATATGGGATAATAAAAGCTGGGCAAAGTGATTAGGGCGGGATGGGCAGGAAATGAGAAGGGAGAGTGGCATGTGGGAGATTCAGGGCGGGAAGGGGGAACCGAATATGTTACATTCTTGGCAGGCAAATTTAGCGTAAGGTTGCCAACTGTCTGCCGCAGTATCTTCCCCTCTCCCTTCCCACATAAGTGGTATTAGACACTGAACCACAATGGAGTATACAAAGAACAAGAACAGAAACTGACAAAGGTAAGTCAAAATATTTAGTGAGCAATTTGGTGTCCTTGTTTGTAGTCTGTTTAGCGTTGACATTTGGTTTTCTGATTGGGGTTTCAGATTTCTACCTTCTTCTGTTTGTATACGAGCACAACCAACTTAGTTGTGTCCTTTTCCTTAGCAATTTTGACAGGTATACTTAAGTTAGTCAAGGACCTGGTCTGCTCATGATTTGACTTAAATTTGATTTGCTTTCAGTGAAATTTCTCATGTGAATATGTGTATCTGCAATAATTAAAGGAATTTCCACTAGAATAGCCAAGTGACAATGTCATTAGCTTATTAATTCGTTGAGAACTGCTGAGTGTCGACAAAGCTTCTCACATTTAAGTGTGGGTAAAATGGTGCGTATGCGCAATGTCTGAATTGTTGCTTGAAGCCATCATCATTTTGTGTCTTTTAACTGACCTTCGGTCGGATGCGCATTGCCTACATTTTGGGAGTGCTGTCATTCATTTCTGCCTATTGCCCATTCGTTAACACATAAATCCCATATGGCATAAAGGAAAACACATTCAGACAAACGTGATTCCTTGGCATCGTCCTTGCCCTACGTGCGAAACTTTTTGCCGATTCCGTCGCCTTTTTAATTCCTCAGAGCTTTGGCCCAGACCTGGGCCTGTACTTTGCTTGTCATATTTATTTTTATTTTATTCTATCATTTTTTGTTGAGACATCCTTTTAGACGCAACAGAGCAATCATTGTTATAGACTTGTCATATGGGACATTCTTTAAAATTTGTTCCTTTTCAGCAAACTTTAAGAAAAGTTTTGTTTACACTTCCAATAATTTTAATCGCAAGTCTAAAACAAACTCATGCTTGATTTACAAACAGTGCATAAAAATGTTAGCCAAGTGCCATTAAAACACTTTTGAGCTGGCGGCTTCTTAAAAGCATGCTCAATAAACGCCCAAAAGTTAAAATTTATTTTATAGCCTCTCTGGATTATTTGTTGGTGTGTGAAGTAAAGCACTTAGGACTCTTGCCTTGGATTTAATTCATTTACAGCTAACATTTTGTTGAATGAACTTCAAAAGTGCCAATAAAATGTGTTTTGTATGGCAATTAATCCCTATCAAACATAATAGAATCTAATCTATTGTATAGAGACGGAGAGATCTTAAATGGAGGCGATTTTATTGCATAATTTAATCGATTGTTTTTATAATGTGATCCTCCTATTTATTTAATTTGAATTTGATATAATTGGCTAGAAAATAGAATATATTTGAAAGATTACCAAGTTACCAAAACTTAATGCGATCAAAGTTACCCCGTGGCCATTGGAAAATGATACCGCCGTAATACTTACGATTAATGTACGTTTATGGTGAGCACAGGACATACTGTCTTCTAGAATTGTCTATTACCAGGTCTTTTCTAAATCAATGGTCTCTGTACAACCTTCCTGTGCAGCACTTTCGTTGATTTTTATCGGAGTTTCTAACCATCCAAATGTGTATTTTTAAAAAATGTTATTGAGTTATGAACAGGCTAATTCGAGTTTGTGGTACTGTGAGTCAATGACATCCAACGAAATTTGTGGTGATTGCAACCGCAAATGCCTGCTCAAAGTGTCTCCTATTCTGTTTTGTTTGCCACAACAATCCCATTACGATATCCTGCTTGAAAGAACAGCACGTGACTGGAATGCTCAGCATTTGCTGGGAAGAACTTAAATAATTAAAATATGAGAAAATGAAATGAAGAACTCCCTTGGCATCGCATGCAAAAAAGCGCGGCGCGTGAGCATTTTTAACATAATTTATGAGGAAGAAACGAATAAACAAAGAATCCAAGTTTTGTCAAGGCCTTAAATATGCTGAAAAAACCCGGGAACGTGTCAGCGAAAAAGACGTTAGTGCATTGGGGCTGTAATCAACAGAAAGACAGCAAAGTCAAGGCATTTTGGGAATACCAAAGTGTGGGGAAAACAACAGAGTTCAGATATAAATCAGCTTTGCGTACAAGTATTTTCACTGACATGAAGATGAATCTAAATCCACTCACAATGTGAGTTATGAATGTACCACACGCTATGCATACACCATAGGCTAATATCTCTGCTGTGCAGAATAGAGAATAGAATATGATATGATGACTTAATTCCCACAAGCAATGCAAGAAAGTATTTAATCTGAAAGCGGAGTTTGACGTATACTTAAAATTTTCTTTTGATTTTAGAGCTAAGGATCCCAAAGATCTTGGTTAAAAAATAGAGAATACAATTAAATTTATAAGATCCACTTAGTAGCTCAAACAACAGTGCGTATACTTAATGCACCCAGTTCAGTAGATAAAAGAGACATCGAAGACCAAATGTTTTACTGTTCAAATTAATTAAGCCTTAAACATTCTTTTTCAAATAGAAAACAGCATATAAATTAAATATAAATTCCATACACGTGAGTGAGCATGAACCCTTACAACATCAATAAAATTATTTAATATTTATTATCGATGTCCTACGGCGCCTTTTTGTTATATCTGCCATTTTTTGTTATCCTGTCGTGTATAAATATTTGTGACCCTTTTCGGCTTGTCTTCAATATTTTTGTGCCCAAACGGAACAATTATACTTAGAACAGAACTCTCCGTGACAGTCAGGAATTTATGTATGACTAATTTAAGCGAACATATGCATATGTCATAATATTTAAGGCATTTGATATATGTATCAGCATTTGGACCTGTTGAAAGCAAATCCTCAATTGTCAACTTGAGGTTAATTGAAATCTGCTTAAAGCATGCTCTCTGACCTTTTTGCGTTTCATTTGGCTAATATTTAAGATGTGCAAAAAGTCAACTTTTTCGATAATCTATTTTGTAGTAGCTTAATGAAAGACTAGTTTGAATCCCAAGATTGTTTTCCTACGCTTTTGGGGCTGCTTACTTTCATTGTAATATAATTTGGTTAATGATGCATTTAGTTATTTTATTGCTCATGAATTTTTTGAGATCCGAAACTTAAACTAGTTATACACACTATTTTTCCAAATTTAAAAATAATATCGTACCATTACTATATTGGGAAACGGAGAGAGGTATCTTAAAATTGGAGTTCACTTGATCTATTAATAATGTTCAGGGCCTACATATATTGTTCCTTTTTACACTGGGTAAAGGGTATATTCTCTCGTCTGCAGTCATTTCATTGTGTTTCGGCTTTAAGTTCTCTAAATTAAATTGTTAACTTAAAACAACGCATTGACCCTGACATTATCCCGATGGCAATTTGCCAAGCATTTTTATAAAAAGTAAAAGTGAAATGTTTTCTTAAATAATAAGTAAAAGTAATACAGCAGATAGCGTTCGATATTAAAGAGTACTATACACTATTCCAACAATATGACAATATACATTTGATTTATTTAGGTCCGTTTTTTCAATGGACATATAATTTGCATCTAAGATATATTTTAAAATTTGACAGTAATTTCTATACATTTTACGTCAAAATATATTTTCAATAGTTATGAAACACCTTACTTAGACATTGAAAAAACGGGCCTTATAATTTCCATCAAATGGATACATTTTTGTTTATAAAAGAGAATAATATGCGTAAGAACCCATAAAAATTAAATGGAGAAAATAACTAGTTTATCGGGGGTGCCACAGAAATCGCAGCGATATAGCGTTTTGCGTTTTCAACTAGACTAAGGGTTGACACCTTCTTAGATTAAATTATCCATTGGTTTGTTTAGCAACTTTTTTAGGTTTGTTATTGCAGAGCAATAAGATTTTATCTTTTTTCCTTTCTAATTTATATAATTTTATTTATTTATATAATAATTGATTTTATTTAGCTAAAAAAAAATTAAAAGTAATTGGCGCGAGAAAATAAATATTACTCGACAACTCTAGCAACTGTCTGCTATTAGTTTGTCAACACTTCGAGATAAATGTTTTCACAAATTGCACAATAATCTAAAGATTTTTTTTGGTAAAACTCAAACGAGCTTTTTTTATTGCTTAGTTTAAAGAAAACTAATGTTGTTCCATAAAAATGTTGCTTTAATTTCATACCGCTGTGCCACAGGTCAATTTGAAAAATAAATTTGTGCGGAACAAAATACCGCAAAGACAGCTGGCGTCCGATGCTGCCACTTAGTCCGACTTAGATTTTTGAAGTAAGGGTCAGCGATGCCACATTTTATGTCAGAGTTCGAAGTAAGGTATTTAAAAAAAAATGTGAAACCACTTCAGTTTTCTTTAAATTAAGCATTAAAAAAATAGGTCTATTGAAAAATAGGTCTTACCGAAAAAAACCTACTATATATTGTGAAATTTTATTTGAAATTTGTGTTAAGAGGAGTTGCCAGACTAATGTCGGAAAATTGCTAGAGTTGTCGAGTATTTTTTATTTTCTCGCGCCAATTCCTTTTAAATTTTTTTCATCTGAATAAAATTAATTATTATATAAATAAATAAATTAAATAATTTAAATTAAAACGGAAAAAATTAAAATCTGATTGTTCTGCAATAACAAACCTAAAAAAGTTGCTAACCAAACCCCTGGATAATTTAATCTAAAAAGGTGTCAACTCTTAGCAGTCATGTTATTGAAAAAGCTAAAACGCTGTGATTTCTGTGGCAGCCCTGTATATTTAAATTAAATAAACACTGTGAAATTGCCAATTTTTTAAGCTTTTTAGAATTATAAAGCGAGTTATACAAGAAACTGATACAACTCACGGCAATTCAGAAATATATTTTGGAACAAATAGTATCAAGATGAGATTGTACACGACTGTTCTTCTAAGTGAGTATTGTTATATATACAAAATATTTTATTAATGACCAGCTTAAGAATATAAAATAAATATGTTTTTAATCTTAAGAGTAGAGTACTCTTACAGAAATAAATAATTTTTCTATATTTTTTAGTTTATTTCTCAGCTTGGCTTACTTTGGCTGCTGCTGAAAATTGTCCATTACTTCCATGTCCCAAAAAAATGGCTCCAATTTGTAGTCCTGATAACAAAGGATGCTACTTTGAATTCAAAAACGCTTGTTTCTTAGTTCGGGAAAATTGCGCACGTGTTAACAAGGGCCTAGGAAGTAAGTTTGTACCCCGATTTTAATATATACTTGTATTTCTCTATCTCTTCTTATGCTTTCTACCACAATAGAATTGGCGGTAGGTACCAGAAAATGGTGTAAAAGGAGTCACCCCGAAATTTGTCCCAATTTTACTTAGATCGGTAAATGAGATATTAAAAATATGAAATAAATATATTTGCTGGAAATCTTTAATTACTTTTAAGATACTTTAACAGATGTCTTAAGAATCTGGTACTGTTATTAACGGAATTTTTGGTCCTATTGCTCCCATCTATTAGGGTAAGGTATTATCTAGATGTATTATCTAAGGCTAAGTTGTTTTCTGCAACCGGTTTTTAGCTTTGCCTACAAAAACCATAGAATTGTTTTCTATTTGGAAGCTAAGTGTCTACAAGAAAATTCAATTAGGCAGAAAGAATGCCTTAGTTTGAGGGCTTCGGCACGTGCAAATAATACGTATACGCCACAAGGCGCACTGTCCGCCAAGTCCACAGAGGAAATTAAGTTGGCAACATTTTTGTGGCTTGGGTTGAATCTACTTTTAACTGGAAGGCGTCTGGGGCTGCGATTTATACGAATTCGTCTGTCCTCAAAGGCTGCGCCTGTAATCTGTCAGTCAATCTGTCAGCCACTTTGTGGCCAAGCTGGCGACGTTAAGTTACTTATTTCATTAGCATTCCCGTCAGAATTCACATTCATCACATAAGCCGTCTCGGCGTTCATTGAACTCTATCATGCTTAAGTGCAAGCGGTCTTTGCATTTTATCAAAATATTTATTTAGAATTTGTCATGCTTTTTGCATAAAACAATCCGCATATATCTAATGCCAATTGACACTCCACAACTTAAGCTTATTTCTATTTATATAATGTTTTTCTGCGGGCTGAGATTTGCCATTATAAACAAGGGAGGACAATCCAACTCAAAACTTCATCTCGACAAGTTCTTTGCACCTGTTCAAATGATGTTTGTCCGAACATTGCTGGACAAGGAATCCTCGAAAAATAAAGTTTTTTTGTTATTGGATTTCATGACATTGCCAGCTTTAATTGTTGAAAAGTTTTAGCATGGGATTTCGAGTTTTAAAAATTTCATTTAGCAATTAAGTTACTAAAAAATCGCTTGTCATTTTTCTTCTGCTGTCCATTCAACTTTGACCAAACGGACAGGTCCTTAAGACTTTTATTCCTACGGCAACTTTCCTCTGTGCCGTTCATTGAACCAAACAGACTGAAGTCTATTTTAATACGTTACAATGATGCCTCTTGACATCGAAGGCGATTATAAAAACGCCAACGTCTTATGTCGCTGATTTGACAAATATCATTGCATACTTTGCAATGCCTTCCATCTGTTAACTCTTATAGCTCAAGGACTGCAAACAAATCGCTGAAGTGAAACAAAAGCAAATGTGCCACATGCTACCAGTCAACGAAAAAAATTGAACGTAAATGGTTAGAGGAAAGGCAACCATGAATGAAATCAACTTCAATAAGAAAATGAGTTAAGCCACATTAAAGAATCCTTCGACCTAAACTTAAAGAGATTTTTCCTATGGTTTCTGTCCTTAAATCATGCGAGTTCTTTGTTGAACAAAAGTGTTGCCTACTTTTCGGCATTGGGATTTTTATGCTCTTCTTGGCAACGCTTATTCATTAAGCCGAAGGCAACACGATTTTTATTGCCTACTTTTGGGCAGCTGCGTAAATTGCTGCAAATACTTTAGCTTGACCGAAGAACAAGTTAAGGCATGTGCCAGGCTAAGATAATAAGTTGGTGTCTTAAAGAAAATTTGGAGAATGCGACAGAAAGTTAAGGCAGCTTATGTATGTTTACGCATTTATAAATATGATGAGAATTTGAGTCTTTTTCATTTGCTAGTATTGTAGCTAAGACGAGAATCACTTCATTCGCCAAAAATTCTCATCATTTCTGTAAGTTTTATGGCTATGTTTGCTCATAAACTTCGTGTACGATAAGCTCTTTTCAAGTATCACTTTATGACCACTTTTTCACAGACTCACTCTATGAATTTGACTATGAAAGAGAGCTGTTTTTTTAAGCTTCACAGCACCCATGAAATAAACAACATTTTTAAAATTTTTCATACAGTTTATGTGATAATCCATTTAAAATGTACGACTTTCCATTTTCCACAAATAATGCCCTTGCTGTTGTTTTTCATATATTTATTTTAAAAATGTCCTCGATACGCATATTTCCAGATAATTCAAATATCACCATCTAAGGGTTGAAAGATTTGTATTCCTTTAAAGCTGCAAACTTATTTATTTCTTTCTCGGTTGGTTGCAATCAAGTGCACAAGGTTTTATTGAAATGCTGTCAATACCAAAATGTACTTTAAATGAATCTATTGAGTCTTAACGAATGGTCTATAATTTTCTCAAATTAATTTCTTTTTATTTTGAGCTCGACCTTCAGTGAAACGACCATTAAACACGTATGCTCCCCATTAGCATCTGCTGCTCTTGCAGCGGACAGTTGATTGCATGCAGCACGGATGTTGAAGTTGATATTTGTCCTGTCATTCACTTTCGATTCGATTCGAGTCGTCTCCATCTGCTTGCTCATTCAAATTAACGTTTTGTGTTTGCAATTTTCTGAAGACAAATTAATTAAGTTATCAATTGAACAGCTGCTCTGAGTGTGAGCAGAATGTTTGAAGCACGGGGGGATTCCCATTTGCTTTCCTACTTAAATGCTCATTCCTGGGTGACATGCTGCGGCGCAAATTGAATTTTCATTGAAGTCACCGCAAACTCAATGCCATAGGCAACATTTTCCATTTTGTTTCCTCTTCCACTTCTCCCATTTTTTGTGGCGAGAGACCCGAGAAGTCTAAGCTCAGTGTAGATGTACTTAAATTATTTACGAATGACTTCGACGATTTTCATTTTATTGCTCCTTATCTTGTGTGACTGCGACTTATAACTACTTTTCCACTTGAACTTGGACATCGGGCAAAGGATTTAAGTTTCAATTTGATTTTATTTCACGAATAATGCTTGTGTGCGGGGAGAAAGAAAATTTTAAAAGGAAATAAATAGTTCAAGTTTAAGATATAGAAATTACATTTTATATCCAGTTTGTTGAGTATTTGGAATCCTGGATCGGATGAGACAAATATCTGAACTAGTCACACACCCCTCGTTTTACTTAGTTTAGCAATTTTAACTCTCCATTGTGGTCTCAGATTAGAACCACCCTAGAATTTCCTTGACTGGTCGCAGTTTCTACTTGCAATTGATTTTTGTTTGTCAAGTTTTATGCAAGTAAATCTTTGTGCTCGGAGGTTAAGCATTCTTTCAGCTTTTGTGCACACACATTCTTCGTCCTTTATGCTTTCCACACGCCCATTGACGACTTTCAGTTCTTTTAAGTATTCAGTGTCAAGTTCACGTTGGTTGGCCACTTGACTCAAGGATTTGCGTGCCACAAGAGATGCAACTGCCAATCAATAGAAACTTTAAAACTGTTTGGATTGTGCTCTCAAATACTATTTTGAATTCTGAGTCGACACGTGTGAATATACTGCATATACTTCAAACCTTAACTAGTAATGTAAATCCAAATTGCTAATCGAGTTTAAAATCGAAACTTATTAATCGACAAAAAAGATTTCGATCAATCGGAAAATATTTCCGAGGCTCCCATATTTTTGAAGATTTGCAGGTTTTGAAATACGTGCTAATGGGTAAAAAGATGTGGAAAAGTAGACAGTGTTGGAAACAAGGTACATTTCTTTAATAAATAAAATTTTAACTACTCTCTTAAAAATCATTGGATTCCGAACCATTTTGATCTGAGATGTTGAATTTCATATAGACACACGTAAAAATGAATTTTCTTTTTTAATTGCTAGATCTATTTTTTCTTTAAATTTAAAGCATGCACCGCTTTTCATATACAATAAAAAAAACGGTTTAATCGAGACCGCGACTATACTCGTTAAGCAATTAAGATACATACTGATAATCAACAACTTTCTAGCAGATAATGAATCTTGAACATGTTTTCACGTTTTCATGAACACACTTCAGACCCTCCAGCGAATTCCTCTGCTTTTCCACCTCATTGCAATGTCCATAAATTTTTTCGTGCTATTTCTGGCTGTCAGCGTTGATGTTACTTGTTCCTTCATTCTCTTCTGCGTGGTTTGGCGCATGAGACTGCATTAATTACGTACTGGTCACGCCCACACAAGCAGCCATACTCCACAGACATACCCTGTCTAACTCCCTCCCTTCATCTCGGCCCCTTGACTGCTACAGGTTGAATGCTGTTGATCTGTAGCGCACGTTTCGAGTTGATAGTTTGCACTTTCAATTGAATTTCATCCATTTGTTGTTGCATATTTCAGAGAAACCGAAACGAGACCCCACTTTTTTTAAATTCCCAATAGATGCTGACAAAATTTCAGAGAGTTTAAAGCATTTCATGTTACATTTCGTTGCCAGTAAATATTTTGATGATTCCAAACTATTTAATAGCAACATGAATATATTATTTGCAGAAACAGACATTCAAGTGTTGCCTCACTGTACTTAACAATAAGTTCATGCATTTGGTCATAGCTTGCACACATTTGATACTCAGTGTTAGAGATGATCTATTTATTTATATATTTATTTGTTTATTTAAAATTCAGGCAAAAGGCAACAATTGCTAGAGTGGTCACTATGTTCTTTCTTTCATT
>JBAMBL010000591.1:0-32695 GCA_037043405.1 Drosophila subquinaria
AACTTTGCATTAGCTTTGATAATCCGCCCGATAAGTTTCCTATCGGTATCAGTGAAAACTTAGTTGGGATAATCTTGCTCATTTTCTGCCACTTGGTTAGCTCAAAGAAAATCTTGGATGACGGAATGTACTAAACTAGGGCCTAATTTAATCATTTCAACAATATTCCGCTAAGTTAAACCTTATTTTAATCACTCTCGGACCGATTTATACTAATAAATATTTGAACCAGGGCTATTTTGGAATTCACCTTAAAACTAAAATTTTAAACGTAAATTAACCCATTGAAAGTAAAATAATATTAGCTAATAATGTGTCCTAAAGGATAAAAGAAGAAGAAGCGACATTATAATCACAATTACAGAGTTCGAGTTACTCCAAGTGCCTGCACGAAATAAGCTGTGACTTGAAAATAGTCAATAGTTTTAGTTTTTCTTAGTTTTAAGCGCTAATTACGGAAATATAAAAACATTTTAATATCTTTACTAATATAGACAGTCCGCTGAAAAGAACTGCATTTAAATTTTGTTGTTATCTGTAATAGTTTGGAAGTTATTCGATCTTAAAATTTGAGCCTACCCTTGCACGAAATAAGCTGTGAGCTACTGTACATTATAATTTATCCATTTAAAATCGCAACTACGAAAATTAAGTGAAGCTCAGTAACATTTATGTATAGTTTATTTATGTTTCATGTCCACTTTAATTTCTCAAATCTCATCGTCACAATAAATTTATTTTGAATTATGTGAATTTGGACCAATTAATTCAACATTCTTAGTTTGTCTTTTGGATAAAATAGAATGAAATTAAACTAGATAAACGATTGGAATAAAATATTAAAATTGTTGTACTATTTTGTACTTTTTCTTATAAATTATATTTTAATCATCTTCACAATAACCTGCAAACAGAGGAAAGCATTCTCCATTTAAGAAACATTACTTCTTCCTTTTCAATGTAGTTGAAGTTAGAATTTCTTTGACTTCTGTCTCGCTTTGTATGATGCTCTAATCAATAGAGATTCGTCTATTTCTGGTTATTTGTGAACAGATGCAAGCAACCAACTCTACTAAAAATAGGTATATTCTAATAAAAGTGATGTGGGTCGTAAAATGTAATATTTATGTAAGCCAACAAAATACTGCAAACAAACAACAATCACAAATTGTTATATGTATGTATAAATATGTGGGTAAATGATAAGAGGAAGGCCTTAACTTATCAAGTTACCAATATAACGACATATTATTAAAACACAATGAATAAATAATTACTTTGTGATTATCAATGCTGTCACAAGTCTTCGAAGTGTTTATTAATTAATTTATTTGACGTTAACTAGAACCAGCAGAAAGAAAAGAAATATTTTTTATTTAAGTATATAGTTTCAGACTATAAACCATAGAAATTTAAATTTATAATTAAAAAGATATGATAGATAAGGTAAGTTGTATTTTTTTTATATTATTAAATTATTTGTTATTTTTTTACAAAGGAACAATGTTCCAAAAACAAAACTATATTAAAATTGTTTGGCCTATAGTTATCTGCTACATTCGAAAACATAATAAAATGCGTCAGAAAAATGTTTTTGAGAATATACTTTATGGGGCAGAGAAATACATATATACATGCTAATAGTCGGACACTTTATTAATGAGATAAAAGAAGCTAAATACTTCGAGCTTATGGTAAGACAAGAACAGAGCTGTATGTGCTGGTAATTCAATCATCTAATCCAGGTGGCAGATGATTGATTCAGCTGTGGCTTTAGAGACGCATATATTGGCACTGAAAGCATCACAGAACCGACCGGCGGGACAGGTGCCATTCTCGGCGGAGGGCGTGGGGGCGCCGTAGCAGAAGGAGAACGTGTTGAGGGAGGTGCAGGCGAACACCTTGTTCTTGTTGCACAAACCACAGCTGCTGGTGTCGCCACAGCTGGAGGGAATCTCCGTGCGCTGGAAACAAATATTCGGCTGCTCCGTGCACACTAAGCCCTCCGGACAGGTGAAAGTCTGAGACGTGTTTGGTTTGGAGGCGCCAAAGCACATGTGGAAGGACGTCTGGTTGATGCATGCCACATCATTCGTGGCCTGGCATTCGTTGCATTTGCTGCTCACCAGACACAGCTGCCAGCTCAGAGCAGCCAAAGCTGTAAACTGTTTGCCATTTGTAAGATTTGTTGGAGTTGAAGAAGAAGCTGCCTACCTACCACACATATCCATCTAGACATCTTCTCGCAGATTCACTACAATTCAAAATAACTGAGAATTGCAACTCACGTCGCGTTTTTGTACCTTTTCGGTTAGATAATTTACACCTTGACATACTTACAATCTAAACACCTTTACTTATCTGGATTAGTCCCAAAAGTTGCGATTTGAAAAATAAACAAACAAAAATTATTGACCTTGAGAACGGCAGTCAACATAACTGTATTAAAAACGTGTCTAACTCTCGGTTTTGTCAACCATAAGAATATCATTCCCCGCACATTAAATATGTCTAAGATTCGCACAGTGGTCGAAATCGGACCAATTGTAAACCATTTGATTTGCCTAAATGGATTTGAAAAAATAATTTAAGAGTTTCTTTAATGTTTGACTCCCCGTTATTCAATTGCATCATTTACGACCGTTAAAAAGGGATTACAAGAATTTGTTTGAAACTTGTTTATCAAATTATTATATAGATAGTATATGTAGATGCAGATCACAACCTCAACTAAACAGCTGGGTAAAGTTAAACCCACTTAGTACAAAAATCAAATCAATGAGCAATGAATAAATGTCATTTCATTTGAAAATGATCTTTCTGCAGCTTAATTTTAAGTCTGTACACAGGAAAAAAAAACCATTCTACAATACATGTTTATAATTCTTGATTTTCGAATATTGTTGTTAATTAAAACAAATTGCGGATAAAATAAAAATATTACTTGAATCAAATATTTCATACTCAATGAAATTCGAAAATTACCGAATATTTGATCCAGGGATTTTTTCCTAAGTAGTATTACTCGCATTAAATATTATACATTTATTTATTAAACGTCAACTAAGTGCAGTTGACCAAATGAACTTATAAAAATTATAATAAAATTAAGTAACATAATAATAATAAATTAAATCAAAAATTAAGAAGAATTGGGGAAACCCCCTATTAGAATTAGTATGGTCAGGAATTTCTATATTATCAGGCCTGTTCCGGTTTTCACTTTCGGGAAGATTTTGCGAAAATTAATTTCCCTTAGCTGTTCCGGCTTTCACTTTCGGCAAGATTTTGCGAATTAAAATCACGTGACATTGAGCTAGTGAGTTTGAATTCGGAAGGGGTTAAATCGTTGATTTTGGCATGCTTAGTATCAAATTAAAGCGAAAATAAAATATTTATTAAATACTTCAAGGTTTTAGGAATATTACTACGCTATCAGATAAAAAAAAATAATTTATTTGATTTTTAAATAATTATTATTTCATCATACCTCAAAATCGATAAGACTCTAACCTAACATTTTTGTCGGATTTGCTCGACCTGTTCCAGTTTCCGCAAGTACTTGTGAAAGTGAATGACAACTTTATAAGGGCTGCCCTTGTATGTGAAGAAATTAGTAAATATATTGGTACATATTTTAAACAACAATTTAAGTATTTTTAAGTATTGCGTAAAGTGAAAAATTCAATTTCTTGTTTTTTAAATACAAGTTTGGACAAAACAGTTTAAAACTTAATGCAAAAAAGAAATGATTATTTTTGTAAACAAACACTGTGCAACAATTGACAACTCTGCAAAAAGACATTTCCCAACACTGAAATCAACCCGCACTTTCAAAACTACAAAAGTTATAACGATAGTAGGTTTTACCTTTGAAAAATGTTTCGACTTATGATTAAATAAATATTTGATGAATAAATTACACATTTTAACAGGCGAAAATTCTTTTGACGCAAATGTCTGATTCGCTCAGATCATTTTCCAGCACTGTTCTGCAAAAAATTACTCAACACAGTGTGGAAGGGAAATTCGGAGGGTAATTCGTAGGAAACGTAAAGGAATTTTCAGGGAAATTCGGTCAAATCTTGCGGATTGAAATTCGCAAAAAACAAGTGAAAACCGGCTTATGATTAAATAAATATTTGATGAATAAATTACACATTTTAACAGGCGAAAATTCTTTTGACGCAAATGTCTAATTCGCTCAGATCATTTTCCAGCACTGTTCTGCAAAAAATTACTCAACACAGTTTGGAAGGGAAATTCGGAGGGTAATTCGTAGGAAACGTAAAGGAATTTTCAGGGAAATTCGGTCAATTCTTGCGGATTGAAATTCGCAAAAAACAAGTGAAAACCGGAACAGGCCTGTAATGGGTTTTGGATTTAAGAAATTGATTGCATATAAGAATTACATTAATATTTATGTGTGTTCAGTTAGCTTTTATATGAGACCACAGTAAATGCAAACAAATATGTATGTAATCGGATTATCAGGCCTGTTCCGGTTTTCACTTGTTTTTTGCGAATTTCAATCCGCAAGATTTGACCGAATTTCCCTTAAAATTCCTTTTCATTTCCTACGAATTACCCTCCGAATTTCACTTCCACATTGTGTTGAGTAATTTTTTGCAGAACAGTGCTGGAAAATGTTCTAAGCGAATCAGACATTTGCGTCAAAAGAATTTTCGCCTGTTAAAATAATTATTAATTATGTAATTTATTCATCAAATATTTATTTAATCATAAGTAGAAACATTTTTTAAAGGTAAAACCTACTTTTGTTATTACTTTTGTATTTTTGAAAGCGCGGGTTGATTTCAGTGCTGGAAATGTCTTTTTGCAGAGTTGTCAATTGTTGCACAGTGTTTGTTTACATAAATAAGCAGTTATTTTTTGCATTAAATTACAAACAGTTTTGTCCAAACTTGCATTTAAAAAACAAGAAATTTAATTCTTCATTTTACGCAATACATAAAACACCTAAATTGTGGTTTAAAACATGTACCAAAGTATTTACTTCTTTCTTCATATACAAGGGCAGCCCTAATAAAGTTGCCATTCATTTTCACAAATATTTGCGGAAACCAGAACAGGTCGAGCAAATCCGACAAAAATGTTAGGTTAGAGTCTTATCGATTTTGAGGTATGATGAAATAAAAATGATTTAAAAATCAAATAAAATATTTTTTTTTATCTGATAATGTAGTAATATTCCCAAAACATTGCAGTATTTTATAAATATTTTATTTTCACTTTTATTTTATGCTAAGCATGCCAAAATCATCGATTTAACCCTTCCGAATTCAAACTCACTTGCTCAATGTCACGTGAATTCAATTCGCAAAATCTTGCCGAAAGTGAAAACCGGAACAAGTGAGGGAAATTCATTTTCGCAAAATCTTGCCGAAAGTGAAAACCGGAACAGGCCTGTATATCTTTACCTAAAATTTCAATTTAAAACAAGTTATTATAGAAACTACTTGTTAAAACTATCAGGCCTGTTCCGGTTTTCACTTGTTTTTTGCGAATTTCAATCCGCAAGATTTGACCGAACTTCCCTTAAAATTCCTTTACATTTCCTACGAATTACCCTCCGAATTTCCCTTCCACATTGTGTTGAGTAATTGTTTGCAGAACAGTGCTGGAAAATGTTCTGAGCGAATCAGACATTTGCGTCAAAAGAATTTTCGCCTGCTAAAATGTGTAATTTATTCATCAAATATTTATTTAATCATAAATCGAAACATTTTACAAAGGTAAAACCTACTTTCGTTATAACTTTTGTATTTTTGAAAGTGCGGGTTGATTTCAGTGTTGAGAAATGTCTTTTTGCAGAGTTGTCAATTGTTGCACAGTGTTTGTTTACAAAAATAATCAGTTCTTTTTTTCATTCAATTTTAAACTGTTTTGTCCAAACTTGCATTTAAAAAACAAGATATTGAATTCTTCACTTTACGCAATACTTAAAAATACTTAAATTGTTGTTTAAAATATGTACCAATATATTTACTAATTTCTTCACAAACAAGGGCAGCCCTAATAAACTTTCCATTCATTTTCACAAATTCTTGCGGAAACTAGAACAGGACGAGCAAATCCGACAAAAATGTTAGGTTAAAGTCTTATCGATTTTGAGGTATGATGAAATAATAATTATTTAAAAATCAAATAAATTATTTTTTTTTTATCTGATAACGTAGTATTATTCGTAAAACATTGAAGTATTTAATAAATATTTTATTTTCACTTTAATTTGATGCTAAGCATGCTAAATCATCGATTTATCCCTTCCGAATTCAAACTCACTAGCTCAATGTCACGTGAATTCAATCCGCAAAATCTTCCCGAAAGTGAAAACCGGAACAGCTAAGGGAAATTAATTTTCGCAAAGTCTTCCCGAAAGTGAAAACCGGAACAGGCCTGTATATTAGGGTGTCCCTTATTTGGTCAAAGTCAATATTTTTAAACGCATACGGGCTAGTTCTGTTCATTAGGTCCTAAAGCACTCAGAAATAAATTTTTACCTCAATCGGAGTATGATAACCCGTGCCGACTTGGATCGGAAAATTTAAAGATTATATGGGACAAAAAAAAAATTTTTTTTTTTTTTTAATTTTTTATTTTTTTATTTTGTTAATTAGGTCCTAAAGAACTCAAAACCAAGTTTTCACCTTAATCGGAGTACGATAACCCATTCAAATTTGCATCAAAACATGAAAAATCATCGAAAAATGTATAATCAGTGTTAAAATACTGTTTTTTCATGTTTCGATGCAAATTTGAATGGGTTATCGTACTCCGATTAAGGTGAAAACTTGGTTTTGAGTTCTTTAGGACCTAATTAACAAAATAAAAAAATAAAAAATTAAAAAAAAAAAAAAAATTTTTTTTTGTCCCATATAATCTTTAAATTTTCCGATCCAAGTCGGCACGGGTTATCATACTCCGATTGAGGTAAAAATTTATTTCTGAGTGCTTTAGGACCTAATGAACAGAACTAGCCCGTATGCGTTTAAAAATATTGACTTTGACCAAATAAGGGACACCCTACTGTATATGTTAGTTACAATTTATTTATACATTCAAAGAGAGGCCCTTAACTTATTTGCGTAGTGTATATTCGACTCTGTACACTGCATGTTATAGCTATTTAAAGTGTATCAGCCAGTCGCGCACTCTCAACCACAACGTGTCAGAATGACAGTGATATATACGCCTCATGTGTCTGGCAAAATTTCAAATACTTCTGCACTCGCACGATAGATACGTCAGATACCTATAATATGTAGTATGTGTGTGTGTGTTGCAATCGCACTGAGATCGGAAATTGCACCGTCTGCTGCACGCTGAATGAAACCGACGTCAGACAAAAGCTGTTTGTGGGTGGAAAATGAAATTGCAGCTTTTCTTTTTTTTTGGCAACAGCTCGTTGCTCCTATTACCAATCGGCCAGTGAGATAAGCCATGGGAGGGGAGGGAGTCAGAGCCCAACCGCACACTAATCATGGCGAGCTGTGTATAATCTGAGTTCCATATAAATCTGTCCAAATAAAGGGTCGAGGATGGGAAATGGGACTGGTAATTGCAATGGAACTGCAGCAATGTAAACAATAAGATGGAATGAATAAAAGTAAAGTTGTAACTGAATCAATTGTGTGTAATGACAATTCAATGATGAAGCTCTGCCGCAGGTGCCAAAACTCTCAAAAGAACATAAATGCACCACAAATTAATATTTTGTCCATTATTAAAATTCCTTCTTACAAAACTTAAGTTTAACACCTACTAGGAATTGTGAGGAATTCGATGCGTCTTAATATTGAAACTGCATTCAGTCTTCAGGAAAATATTTGTCACAGGATTCAAGCCACAAGAATAAAGAAATGAGAAAACAGGACATTTTTATTGAAGACAACAGCAACAATTTAAGTTTCGATTGTTTGCCAAAAGTTGAAGTTAAGATGTTCTGATTTATTCCAGCTTCAATATACCTAAATGTAATTTAATTTAAAGCTAAGTATGTTTTAGTTTAGACTTAATGTTGAAAAAAACTTATTATTAATCAAAATTGTGAGTTAAAAAATGTTATACACTTTAAAATATACTTATGTTCGATTACACTAGTTTACAAAATTAAAACTTTTTTTTGCAAAGTGAATCAAAGTATTTTTTTCTTGTGGACTTTTGCCCCCTAAACTCGAAAATGGCATTTAAAATTTTTTTTATGGAAGCATTTTCGAAATATTCAAATTTTTTTCGAATTTTCGAGGTTAGTCCAACACTTTTGAGTATATTTACATTTCTACTTATTTAATTTGGCCAAGCAAGCACTTAAACTAAAGGTAAGTCAATTCTCTTCAACTTTTTTTCATACAGTATTAAGATCAGCTCAGCAGTTCAGATGCTAGCGATTTTAATAAGTTCGAAAATGTGCGATTTTTGTGATTTTTTTAGTTTGATAGCCAACATATTGTGATGGAATAAACAGAAATCACAAAGATAAAATTTTTTAGAAAGGTTTGACGTAAATTCTACTAAATACTATTCCAAAGAAAACAAGATATTGTTCATGGAAATCCATCGACAAATGGCGAAGTAATGCAAAAGTGAGTAATCTTAATTGTAGCGGAATCCGCATGAGGCGACCAAACCCACTTGTAATGGCAAATGCGTCGGCAGGTTAACATAGCTGTTAACATAAATAAAGGAAAAAACGTGACAATCTAAAAACACTTAAATATATACTACTTCGCCATCTGTCGATGGATTTCCATGAACAATCAGGCCTGTTCCGGATTTCACTTTCGGCAAGATTTTGCGAATTGAATTCACGTGACATTGAGCTAGTGAGTTTGAATTCGGAAGGGTTAAATCGATGGTTTTGGCATGCTTAGCATGAAATAAAAGTGAAAATAAAATATTTATTAAATACTTCAATTTTTGGAATATTACTACGTTATCAGATAAAAAAATAATAATTTATTTGATTTTTAAATAATTATTATTTCATCATACCTCAAAATCGATAAGACTCTAACCTAACATTTTTGTCGGATTTGCTCGACCTGTTCCAGTTTCCGCAAGTATTTGTGAAAGTGAATGGGAAGTTTATTAGGGCTGCCCTTGTATGAAAGAAGAAGAAGAAGAAATAAGTTAATATATTGGTACTTATTTTAAACAACAATTTAAGTATTTTTAGGTATTACGTTAAGTGAAGAATTCAATTTCTTGTTTTTTAAATGCAAGTTTGGACAAAACAGTTTAAAATTTAATGCAAAAAAGAACTGATTATTTTTGTAAACAAACACTGTGCAACAATTGACAACTCTGCAAAAAGACATTTCTCAACACTGAAATCAACCCGCACTTTCAAAAATACAAAAGTTTTAACGAAAATAGGTTTTTACTTTGAAAAGTGTTTCGACTTATGATTAAATAAATATTTGATGAATAAATTACACATTTTAACAGGCGAAAATTCTTTTGACGCAAATATCTGATTCGCTCAGAACATTTTCCAGCACTGTTCTGCAAAAAATTACTCAACACAATGTGGAA
Source organism: Drosophila subquinaria (assembly GCA_037043405.1). Lineage (NCBI taxonomy): Eukaryota > Metazoa > Arthropoda > Insecta > Diptera > Drosophilidae > Drosophila > Drosophila subquinaria. The sequence continues at coordinate 9,559 of JBAMBL010000591.1, forward strand.
GGGAAATTCGGAGGGTAATTCGTAGGAAATGTAAAGGAATTTTCAGGGAAATTCGGTCAAATCTTGCGGATTGAAATTCGCAACAACAAGTGAAAACCGGAACATGCCTGAATATCTTATTTTCTTTCGAACAGTATCAGCTTTACGTTAAACCTTTCTAAAAGTTTTATCTTTGTAATTTCTATTTTTTTTAGGACAATCTCTTGATCTCACAAAATCACAAAAAGCGCCCATTTTCGAACTTATTAAGATCGCTAGCATCTGAACGGCTGAGCCGATCTTAATACTGTATGGGAGTTGAAAAGAATAACCTTACCTTAAATTTAAGTGCTCGTTTGGCCAAATCAAATAAGTAGAAATGGAAATATACTCAAAAGTGTTGGACTAACCTCGAAAATTCGAAAAAAATTTTAATATTTCGAAAACGCTTCCATAAAAAAAATTTTTAATGCCATTTTCGTGCTTAGGGGGCCAAAGTCCATAAAAAAAAAATACTTTGATTCACTTTGCATTTTGGCTGTAAACTAGTGTTATTTGTAATAAATGTAAGATATCTTGCATATTGTTGGCATTCACTTTATTCTCCCTAAGAATTTATACACTTGACTGCACGTTCATGACGAATCAAATTTGTAGGATTAACAAAAAACAGACCCTGCAATCGACCATTCCCTTAAACTGCTCTACGCCTTCACTGTTTGGGCAAAAAAAAGATGGCACATAAGCAAGATGCCCCAAATAAATCAATGCATTGCTCGCCGTGCTCGTAAACATAAAATATCATACAAAATATTTCAACAAAAAGCTTTTATATCGGGCCAATGTCGAGCTGCAATTTACCTTTTTCCATTTTGTGGCAACCGTCATTAAGTACTTTGGGTCCAAGTCATTGCATAAAGCCTCTTTGCAGTGTGATTTATTGTTGCATGCCTTGGGTAGGAAACTGCATACCCAATTTGCCCATCATTATGTGGGACATGTAGTTTGTCAAACTTGCTGCTGGAGAGTCAAGTGCTAAATGAGCTTAGAGTTGAAGACAGTTTAGAAAGTAATTAGATGCATTTTCAGCAGTTAAGTTCAGACTGACAAATGACAGAGCAAACTGTAGTTCATGAAAAATACATTTTGTCAAGTTTAAAGACAAGAAATAAGCTTAGAGCAATAAAACTCTCCACTCGTTTTCGCACTTGCATAATTTAAGGCAGCGAAACGAATTTTTATTGGCCAAATGTTCATTGGCGGCTATCATTTTTATGACTTTAGCTAAGCGTAATGCATACCAAAACAAGGGGAGAATCCCCTCCACCCACAGAGCGATGATGACAAATGGATAAGCTCTACTAGAGGAACACAATATATACGTATATATAATCCAAAGACCTACGCAATTTCATTGTTAGGCTTTCCTGGAAAATAAACAATGCGTATTGTCAGCTAGCTGGCAAGTCGTAAAATCAACTTGTACTCGGATTATTACATACTTTCGTGGGACCAAGGAATGTGCAATCAAAATACGCCCCAAAGGCGAAAGAAACCAGTCAGATTCCAGAATGTGAATCTATGTCAGATTTTCGGGTTGACTTTGATAAGATGATTCATATTTATAATTTATAGGATCTCACATAAAAAACATTTGAAATTCTCATCTACTCAAACTTCCATTTTGGTAAATAACATTACCGAAATCTGTAAGGCACTTGTTGATTAATTTATCGATCCTTAAAATTTGAAAACAAAATTGTACACCAATTACACTAGTTTACAAAATCCAAAAAATGTTTGCTTTTCATATCTCAGTGCACTTTTCTTATGGACTTTGGCCCTCTAAACACGAAAATCGCACTTAAAAATGTTTTCATGGAAGCGTTTTCGAAATATTGATTTTTTTCTGAATTTTCGAAGTTGCTTCGACATTTTATGTGCATACCACGAGATCTAATTAACCGATGTGGTCAAAAGCACTCAAATTAAAGATAACTGATACCACTACAACTTTCTTTTATATAGTTTTGAGATCGGTTTATTAGTTCAGAAGCAAGCGCCTTTAATAAGTTCCAAAATCCGGTTTGTTTGTGATTTTTGGGGCTCGAAAGGTCACAAATCGCTCCAGATAAAATAGATATCGCAAAAGTTAATTAGATCTCGTGGTATACTCTAAAAAGTCGGATCAACTTCGAAAATTCAGAAAAAATAAAGATTTCGAAAACGCTTCCATTAAAAAATTTTTAAGTGCGATTTTCGTGTTAAGAGGGCCATTGTCCATAAGGAAAGTGCACTAAGACATGAGAAGCGAAGTGGTTGTAAACTAGTGTTATTAGTCAACCAAAATAATTTCTTCCTTTTCTTTTAAAAGTGTCTTTAAAAAATTCAAACATAAACAAGACAGTAACAAAGCAAATGTAAATGTAAATGCAAAAGAAGGTAAAATGACAACACTAACATTTAATTCTTTTCGAAACCAGATGAGTAAATAAATTCAGAAGCTTGTTCAATAAAATTAGCATAACTACTTCAAGGCGATGTTTTTGTTGCAATTAAAAGAATCGAGTCTATGGATCATTAAAGAGGAAGTCCCGTAGCACAAAAATATTCGGTTAGTCGAATTTATTTAAAGACTAAATTCTTACCCACAAGTGCAGCTTTTAAAATCAATTAGAAGCTCTTAATTAATATTTTTTGCTCATTCGAAATTAATTGATCCAAGAGCCTTAAAAATGTTCACTTTGTAAAATTATATAATATCAACCAATCAGTCACTGCTAAAACTCTTTGGAGAAGCCTCTCAAATAAGTTCGCGTAACGTTGTCGATTGTTATGTAAGAAAAACTTTAATGAAATTGTATGCTCTTGTTGCATGTTATATTGAGATTTGCATGTCAGCGACAGAAAGAGAGAACAGGTCTCACCTGCTGTTCAAGTTTTGTATTCGTTTCCATTTACAAGTCTTGTTGCAAACCTGACAAAATACGTGTGCGGCAAAGTTTAGGGGCAAGTTCACAACATGTATCACTTTTAGGTTTTCCATATACGTATACCTCAGAATTTTATTGAGCGAAAGTAAAGGATGGCATTCTTTTTTATTAACGTTGACAAAACACTGCTGCCTCGAATTTGAAAATTAAATATAATGCAAAGCGGAAATAATAAATAAATCAAATCCAATAGACAATATTATTAAGTATAATAATGACTCTGACACCACGATTGGGGAAATTGGCAGTAACGGTTTTATTAAAATCTAATGTTTTTAATATTGATAAACTCGCCGACCTGTCACATAATTAGAACTTCCAGTTTGAAAAAAAGTGGGTTCGGTTCCCCCCGTCATTTGTAGTCAAACATGCGTTTTTAAGTTCTTCGGAATGAAACAAAAAATATATACTTCCCGTCATTAAAAAAAAAAACTTCAATGAAATAGGGATAAAATAACCAATCCGAGAGCAGGAAACAAGCTGTGCTCATGCTCATGCCAATTTTTAATGTTTAGATAAATTTTATCTGAGAAATATTTTTAAATTTGACATTATTTTCTATGCATTTTTCGTCCAAATATCTTTTCAGTTGTTAACAAAAAAAATTAACTCAACATTAACAAAAATATGAAGGTCCATGAGAGGATAAGAAAAAAATTAAATATAGATTAAATAGCAATAAAATTATCTTACTCTTTTTTTTAATATTTTTGAAAAGTGATGTCACAAATTTCGCTTAAAGGGAATTACTTATCAGCTGTTAAGCTGTCAACTTTCGTATATTCTAAGACTTCTGTAAGTTTACCCTCTAGTTACTAGGTAGCTTAGAACTTATTTAACGTATATTTATACAACATTGTGCTATATTATATTTATACAGTCAGCACTTATTAAGCAACCGTAACTTAACAGCACTTTTGTAACATAGAGCTTTTTTGTAGATGATTATAGATTCTCATACAAGTTTTCAAGTAGAATGACCTCAATAAAATAAAGAATATAAGTTGAATAACCTCAATGCACTTGGTTAACCCTGTAATCCCCCCTGTGTGGTATTTATTAGCCAAAAATCACCTGTGCGTGTAAAAAGCATATATGTCAAAAATTTAGACAAGTCATGTCAAATCTGGCAAACAAAGAACCAGACAAAATTAAACAAATATGACGCATAGAGTTGCACCAAGGATAATGTGGGGAACAAACACACAAATTGAAGTTGAACAACACAATTCGGAGGGGTTAAATTCTCAAGCTCCTAGCTCTGAGTCGACTTCATGCGCTTGAATTGATAAGCTTTGCTGAGTAAGCAGTATTTAAAATTGAACTCTTTAAACGTCCAATGTCCCTTTCAGTTATGGCCAAGGAGTATTCACCTAATTGCCATATATTTAAGCTGCAAAATGTCGACAAGTCCTTGAGTCGGAATTACTTTGGGATAATGGGCTGGCATTGAGAGGGTGAGAGGAATATGGAGGAGAGAGGAGAAAGAAGAAGAGGAACAGCTGTTGCCATCATGGCCATTGCTAATCGAGGCTGTCGTTTCTCTACATTATTCTGGGCATTCTCGTTGCTATTTTCTGTTGTTGTCGAGGATTATACATACAACTAATTGTGAGCTGAGCTGGTCTCTAAGCTGCACGCGTCTTCAGCTTGTGGCCTGGACAGATGTCAAGTGCGAAACTTTTAAATTCCAACAATCGGCTAAGCATGAAATTTAATTCCATGTCGCCGTAGCAACGTTGAATAGGCTGCAAACACAAAGAAAAACGCAGGTCAGTGAATTAAATGTTAGCAGTAATTAAAAAAAGAAAATATGAAATAAAAGATACGGGTTTTTTAAAATAAATACGACTACTCGTAATATTGTGTAAATTAAATAATTATTAAGTAGACTCAGAAAAATATCAAGTACGCCTGTCCCGATAATTTTTGACTCAACTACAAAATTCGGATTTCTTATTGGGATAACTTTAAGAACATTTCACACGTTTTTCAAGCGCATTTAAGACATAACTAAAAACCTTAAAATGTTCTGGATTTAAGTACGTCTCAAACTAGATACAAGTCCTTCAAACTCTGTAACTGAGTACGAAACAATAAAATAAAATTATGATACTTGAAGTCTGCATACTGCACACTCAATTTAAAATAGTGTAAACTAAATTTGTAAGCATTGAAGTCTCATGAATTAATATTAAAGGCACTTAGTGGAATAGGAAGTGCAGGCTGACTTCGAATACTTTCCTGTTGTAATAAAGTCATAAGTCTTTTTTAATGCCAGTTGAACTGTTCCTAAAAATATATAGAAAAAAAAACTTCTTAAATTTATCTCGTTTGAGCTAGAATGCAGAACGGAAATTTTTTTGAGTGCATTAAATAAATAGTCAAGTGTTTATTAATATCATTCATAAAATTATAAATAACAATTATATGTTTTTAGATCAATGTATATAAAAATCGATAAAGGTGAATCTCGCATTAAACAGATTGTACAGACTCTTTGCTGCACTTATTCTACACATATTTTAAACAAATTTGTGAAGCATGTTGTATCTTTCAGTTTCGGCCTTTTTGGGGCTTCGGCATTAATTAATGTTGAAAACTGAGAGTTAAGATTGAAAAGTTAAAGTTGAAGTTAAGTCGAAAACTGATTTTACGCATCACAACTTTTAATGACAATCATGGAGGGTGAGTTTGACGCCGCCATCGTCTCGTCTCGTCTTCTCTCGTCCCGCCGCGGTATCAAAATGTGCGCATAATGTGTCTGTTTAATGGATTCCATTGCATACATTTAAGCGCAAGCTGCAACCGCAGCAGCAGCAGCAACAGCAGCAAAAAATTATGCAACACCCACCGAAAAATGGCATCTCATGCAAATTGCTGGAGCCTTGCGTGAATATTGTGGGTGCCACACTGCGGCAAAGACTGCGGTATGTTGACCAGCTTCTGAACGGGTTCTCACTCCCAAATCCATTTACCTCCCTTTCCAATCGTTAGATTCACCCCAACATTGTTAATCTCTTTTGCTGCTACTCGTGTGCATTTTTATCTAACTTTTCGACAAATAACTTATATTAATATTGTTTATTTTTTGGGCAAATATGTAATAAACTACAAGCAAAAACCGCTCTAAGCATTCTCTTCAATGTCAATTAAGCAATGTGCAAAATTAGCTTCGAACCAACATTTTTAGCCATTTTATGCTTCAAAATCAATTAAACCTATTCCACAAGTCTCACTAGAGGCCAGGCAGGCAATAAAAATTTCACATCAAATCTGCCAGTTGGCAATTAAAAATTAAAATTTATTACTCTCTTCCCGGAAAACTTATAACTTGAGCTTCATGAGAAACGCTCTCTGATTCGCTCAAAGCGCGTTACAATTAGGGCACAATTAAAACTAATTAAGCCAAAGCCAAAAGCCAAAAGCAAGTGCTGACGCTGGCTTCACATCCTTAAAACCATTTTCAAATAAATTTCAAAGTGTGAACATTTTCGATAATCACTCAAACCAACTGACGGCCAACGTTTCAAATCTTCTGGGTAGCCCAAGCCAAGAAGCTTTTAGTTCAGATGTCAAAGAAGCGACAAACTAAGTAAAATAAACGTGAGCATTGACAAATAAGCTGGTTATGATTGAATTAGAGCCAGTAACTTTAAAACTAATTTGTATATACAGTTTGTCAAGTAATTGTTTGCAAAGCCTTAAAAATGTAATATTTCGACTTTAAATAAGAAAATAATAGCTTATTATATACAGTTTGTCAAGTAATTGTTTGCAAAGCCTTAAAAATGTAATATTTCGACTTTAAATAAGAAAATAATAGCTTATTATATATATTTGGAAAGGTCATTTAATTTTCGTTCAAATGATGCAAAAATTTCCGTAACCCATTAAGTACCCATTAAAATATTCGAATTTTAAAAAAGGTCTACTTTTTCAACTTTTTTCCTCGATTTTTTCCAAAAAATGTTGGGATGCAAAAAAATTCTGGAAACAATTTTTATATATTATATATATTTGGAAAGGTCATTTAATTTTCGTTCAAATGATGCAAAAATTTCCTTAACCCATTAAGTACCCATTAAAATATTCGAATTTTAAAAAAGGTCTACTTTTTCAACTTTTTTCCTCGATTTTTTCCAAAAAATGTTGGGATGCAAAAAAATTCTGGAAACAATTCTAAGAGTAACTGCAAAAAAAAATTTTCAAAAATATTTTTGCTAGTATTTTTTAAAGTTGTTTGAAAATCCTAAAAATGACCATTTTAACCCATTTTTCCTCATTTTCATGCAAAAAGTGCCTTTTTTCAGTTTTCAAAAAATTCTAAAAAATACTAGCAAAAATATTTTTGAAAATTTTTTTTTGCAGTTACTCTTAGAATTGTTTCCAGAATTTTTTTGCATCCCAACATTTTTTGGAAAAAATCGAGGAAAAAAGTTGAAAAAGTAGACCTTTTTAAAATTCGAATATTTTAATGGGTACTTAATGGGTTAAGGAAATTTTTGCATCATTTGAACGAAAATTAAATGACCTTTCCAAATATATATAATAAGCTATTATTTTCTTATTTAAAGTCGAAATATTACATTTTTAAGGCTTTGCAAACAATTACTTGACAAACTGTATGTATATTAGAGTGGGTCAATTTGTATGGACCAAAAAAAACGCACCTTGCGGGTATCAAAATCGTAATCTACGATGAATTCTAAGAAGATTTGCCCAAGAAACCATAGGTCTAAAATCATTTTTGAGCATCCGATTTTTAACGAGAAACTTTGCATATTTTTTTGTCATTTTAAACACGATTAGATACCTAAGCGCGTGCATAAAAATTATTTTGTTTCACTTAACATTTTTAGTGCCACGCCCACTTTCATTTTTCTTTCCAAAATGCTTTGAAGTATTGAGAATATATAGTTCAAGTTTCAACCCGATATCTAACCTAGTTCAAAAGTTAAAGATTTTTGCCACCAACATCGGCCAAAAAGAATCGCGTGCTGGTACAAAATACGAACAAAATAAAACGCAAATTTTTACACGTCTAGCGACAAACTGAATATGTATGTATATGTATGTGTATATTGTGTGTGGAACATGTGTGCTGCAAGAATTTATTTACTGTAGTTGCGTCTCGTCATTTTTTGCAACTTTGTGGCTGCCCCGGAGAAACTTTTGTTCACCAGCTTGAAGACGGAAATGAAACCCATGGGTAAGAACAATTCCGCAGTTTTATTGTGTGATAAACATTTTGTATCCGCAGAGAAATACATTTACATTTGTATGTGTATGCTTTGACGCTGTTAAACTTGTTGACCTTTTTAACAATTAAAATTACTTCTCCAAAGTTCTATAATTATTTTTAAATTGACGTCAGCTACTTTATGTACGAAAAAGAAGTAAGGCTTAGAATACTTATATTTTTATGCCATTTTCAACTTGGGACCGAACGTTGTATTTACTTTAGCTTATTATCAGGGATGCCACAGAAATTAGAATTCCGCTGTAAGCATTTCCGCACGGAAGTTTCCAAGATGCCACAGAACCTCGAAAGATTTAATTTTTTTAGCATTTTCACCAACCCTTTCGAAATAGGCTGCTAAGGGTTGACACCTTCTCAGATTAAATTACCCAAGGGTTTGTTTAGCAACTTTTTTAGGTTTTGCATTGCAGAATAATAAGTTTTTCATTATTTCCTTACTTAATTTATACAATTAAATTCATTTATATAATAATTGACTTTGTTTAGCTAAAAAAAAATTAAAAGCAATTGGCTCGACAAAATAAAAGTTACTCGACAACTCTAGCGACTGTCTGCCATTAGTCTGGCAACTCTTCGTGACAAATGTTTTCACAAATTGCACAATAAGTTAAAGGTTTTTTTCGGTAAAACTTGATTGACCTCAAAAGAGCTATTTTTTGAAGGCTTAATTTAAAGAAAACAAAAGTGGTTCCATATATATATATTTTAAATACCTTACTTCGAATTCTAACTAAAAAATGGTGCATTGCTGCCCTGACTTTGAAAATCTAAGCCGGACTAGGTGGCAGCATCGGACGCCAGCGGATTTAGCACTAGAATATTTCGCGTAAAATTTTTCTGCGAATTAACCTGTGGAACAGCGATATGAAATTGAGGTGAAATTCAAGCGAAAGCGATTTCTGTGGCATCCCTGTATACCAAATTTTTAATTTAAATGTAGCTAGCATGGCTCTACAAATTCCATATATACCAAAAATCTAGTAAAGCCTGTTAAATTTAACTCTTAACAAGTCTTTGCAATATTTTGATGTGTAAAGTTTATCATTAAAAATTGCTGCTGTCAGTTCTATTAAAGCTATTGAAATACAACGATATTGCTATATCTAAATGAAATTGAATAGAAAACTTATAAAATTTAAAGCCCCTACAACATATGTATATAGATCTTTTAGGACAATTTTTTAGCAATGAATTAAAAAAAAACAGTATTTGATGCTGTTTTAATGGTCCCATCTTATAAAGAAGCGAAAAATCCGTTCCAAGAAAATTCAATTTGAAATAAAAAATCGAATACCATATTTAAAAACCCCAAGTAAAACAAAATTTAGAAGAAATTTAAAATAATAATTGAGGGCCCCTTAATTTGATTTATTAAATGTTCTAATCGTCTATGCTCTAATCCCTACAATAAATCGATTCCAAAGTAAATATACTGATACCAGTAAAATCATTTTAACCTCTGGTTTAGCTGACTAACTGATTGTGGAGAAAACCCAGCAGACATAGTTCGAATTGAAAAAAAAATACCCAAGACCAATTAGAAATACCCGAAGAAGATAATGCCTGTTTTATTTGCAATGCCACCTTAAATTTACAGGTATCTCTGATGGCTATAACCCGCCTTAAGATAACTTATCACTAATGAAAACGAATCGATTAAAGAACTAGTTAATTGGCATCGATAAGAACAGTTGAATTTCACAGGTATAAAAACCGATTGAGCCGTGGGACTTTCAGACAAGTACAGAATAAACTCAGTCCGAAATGCATCGCATTTTGTTGGCCTTGTTTGCAGTTGCAGCAGTTGGAGTTGGTTCCGCGTTGGCGAATTCATTGGTCGGTAGAATTGTTGGTGGCGAGAATGCGGATATCCGGCAATATCCACACCAGATATCGATGCGATACAACGGCAGACATCGCTGTGGAGGCAGCATCTTTGCCAGCAACATCATCATCAGTGCGGCCCATTGTGTTGTTGACTTGGCCAATGCTTCCAATCTGACAATTGTTGCTGGCTCGACGAGAATTAGCCAAAAGCAACAGGAGCTGCCGGTGCGGGAATTCATCGTACACAGTCAGTACAGATCCCTGAACAATGACTACGATGTGACCATTTTGGTGCTGGATGGAGACTTCATGTTCAGCGAATATGTTCAGCCCATTGAGTTGGCCACGGAGCGTCCAGCTGCCGGCTCTGTAGTCACCGTCACTGGTTGGGGAGCCACCATTCAGGGCGGCAGTTCACCCGATGTCTTGCAGCAAGTTCATGTCAATGTCGTGGACAATTCCAAATGCAAAAGCGCCTACTTCGTCATGCTGACCAGCCGCATGCTCTGCGCCTCTGTCGAGGGCGGCGGCAAGGATGCCTGCCAAGGCGACTCGGGTGGCCCACTAGTCCACAACAACCAACTGCTGGGCATCGTCTCCTGGGGCTGGGGCTGTGCAAAGAAGTCTTCGCCAGGCATCTACGCCTCTGTTCCCGATCTACGCAACTGGATCCTACAAGTGCGTGATTCCTACGCCCATGTGGGCAGCATTCAGTTCCTTTAAGGATTAAAAATATATAAATAAGAAATATAAATAAATAAATAAATGTTCATTGCTAAGAATTGTCTTTAGTTTTACTCTACTCACCAATTCAAAGCAAAATTCAAACGCTTCAATTGGCAGCTTTTCACTTAGATATACTCTGTGCCTATTTCTGAAACAGACTTACACTTATTCCCGCTTGCGAACGATAGACAACGCCAGTGTTGCCTCCCAGCTTTTAGCTTTTAAAATGAATTTCTTGCATAACTTCCATGATAACTAACCGATTGCTACTCAATTTTCAATATAAATAGAAAACATATTTAAGTTTATGTTTTCCAAAAAGTCTCCGTTTGAAATACAAATAAAGCAAATTATATGAATTTAGCCCCCCCATTTTATTTTCTAAATTAATTGTGTGGTCTTGTGGTCACTAGTTAGAGCTGCCGACCTGTCACATAATTAAAGCTTTCAGTTAAAAAAAACTGTGTTCAATTCCCACCGTCAATTGTAGTCAAGCATGTGTTTTTAAATTCTTCGGAATGTAACGCAAAAATATAAACTTTCCGTCATTTAAAAAAATAAAAAAAAAATATATCAATCAATGTTTTATCAAAAATGTTTTGAGTTTTATAATATCTAAAAATTATTGTATTAAAATGCATCATTTAAAAGACATTTTAAATAACCTGAAATTTAAGCAAGCGGGAAAGGCTATAGTCGAGTTTCCGACTAAAGGATACCCGTTACTTGACGATGATATTAGCTAAAAATTTTAAAGATGGCATTGATGCTGATCAAGAATATATATGGGGTCGGAGATGCTTCCTTTTCTCCCTGTTACATACATTTCAACGAATACAAATACGTATATCCTCATACTTTTTTTTAAGTAACGGGAACAAAATAAATTAAAATGGTCTATTAAAGGACATGTGCGTAACAGTCAGAAGGAGGCGTGGCAGACGCAATAAAATATACGAGTATATAATTTTTTGATCAATGTCTATATTGATAATTTTTTGATACATTTTGCAGTGATATAAAATGTTAATTGATTTTAAAACATTGTTGAAAGCATTGGAATTGGAACTACATGGAGCTCTGTTTCTTTGTCTCAATAGGTTGATAAGTTTTTGAGTCGGGAACATGAGTTGTGCTGATCTCTTCTGAAACTGGATAACTGCCTCCTGGGCCTACAGCTTCCGATTCACAGCCACTAAATTGCCAGTTGTTTTTTACCGATCCAAGCCATTTCCTGTTGAGCATTGATTTAGAGCCGTACACCAGGTGCACTATGGGATCAAAGATCAGTCAGGAAATAGCAGAGATCTAGATCTACTTACCTAAAGGGTGATGTTATGATTGAGGCACGACTAAAAATTTGTGTAGGCTGGACATTAGGGCAATGGTTTCAATCGTACAATTGGTTCATTAATATTTCCTATTAGCTTAAGGGGAAGTTCTTTTGGATTTTTTTGAAAAAATCGATTTTTTTTTTTTAGCATAAAATGAAAGTTATATATGTATAGAATATACGTGCCAAGGGATTTTTCAATACAACGCGTATTTCTTGAGCTAGGGCGTGTCAAACGTACACATGTCACGCGCGCTGCGTACCCGCTGTCACTTTCCAAAAACTTTAAACGCGTTTTTCTCGAAACCATGTTTTCTAATCTAATTTCAAGTACAGGTCTTGTTCTATTGATCCGATTTCCTTCATTCAAAAAATGTTTTAAAATATATACTTTTTTGTATGGCTTATACCCAAAATTGGCATAAAAAATTTTTTATTTATAATTTTTAAACGAGATCAAAGTAAAAAAAAGGTGTAAAAATTTCAATTTTTTTTTTAAACGACCACGAAATAGGTTTTCTTTGACCAAAATTAATTGAAGTTAGGTATAAGCATTTTTATCAACTTTAATAAATTATATACATTTCTCACTTCAGTTTACTACCAGAGGCCCAACACTTGAAGAAACAGATCGATCTTTTGAGTTTCGAGGTCGACGAGATCCGCCATTTTCAAGCCGCCATTTTGAATTTCTCAAATATCACATTTTTTTTTAATCGTCAATAAAGTTCGAAAGCAGAAGTTCGTATGTCTTTTCATTTTCCCACAAACCATTCTCAAATTTTGCTTGATTTTCGGCCAAATCCAAAAGAACCTCCCCTTAATGTCAATTCTAGTGTACTCGTGAATTGTTTTTTTTTGACAAAGAACTCAGCTTGAAATAAGTAGATTAGAGAGACCCATTTTGACTGGTTGAATGTCATTGTCAATAGTATCGATACTCCGAGGCATTTTGTAGTAGACGAGCAGAATTTCGCCATTCTTGTGCATCGTCGTACTAAATGTGAATAGCTCAGACAATTTATCATATTTTTTGACGAAATTCTCTCAAATATCTGAAAATACGGTTTCATGAAAGAGAAATATCAAATATGTATATTAGATCTCCATAGATAAAACCCAAAGCTTCATATAACCATTTTTGACTACGGGAATCCTGTGTTGTTTCTATATAAAAATTGGTTATAAGTGGCGCAATAATATTAAGTTTTACACATAAATTATTTTAAACAAAATTTTGGCACCCGGCACATTGCGCTAAAATGTTTCAATTCTAATACTAAATAAAACTCACTGTTTTGCGCAGTGCCGAATGCTAAAATTTTGTTTAAAATAATTTATGTGTAAAACTTAATATTATTCGTCACAAAATTGGATATCAGAAATTTTGGGGCATGAAAATGTTTTCGTCACTAGACTTTTACCTCGTAAAGAGGTTTTTTTATGGGATATCAGAAATTTTTGAATAAGACATCAGAAATTTTAAAATTGCAATATTTGATGTGATTTCTTGTGTAGATATTTCTTAAATTGTCAAAATGTGGGAAAAAATACCTTATTTAACCTGTAACTGTTTACCCTTATAATTAAAAAAAAACTTTTAAGGTATGTCTAAGAGCTCTTCGAAATATCTTTTCAACGATATATAGATCGCATCTGTAGCTTTTAGCGAATTCCCGCTAAACTGGCGATTTTTCGAAAAAGTCGTAGAACAAACGTTTCTATATTTTTGATTATAAAATGATTTATCTGCCGCAAAAAGAATTCCCCACTTGCAAGCAGTTTATTTCCGCATTACGCTGCAAGCAGTGTACATACTGCATATGTACATGCAGTAGTGTAATATCTTGTCCAAACGAATTTTGACAGATACGTGTTGTTTGTCAAAAAACGCGGAATCAAATTGCCTATAACATATAACATATTTTAAAGTGATCTCATGTGTAGATTTTTCTTAAATCGCCAAAATGTGGAGAAAAATACCTTATTTCACCTGTGGCTGTTTACCTATTTTCTTAAAAAAAAACTTTGAAGGTATGTCTAATAGCCCTTAGAAATACCTTTTAAATGATATATAGATCACATCTGTAGATTCTATCGTTTGGATGCTATGGGGTTTTTAGTTTTAGCGGTTTTTAGCGATTTCCCGCTAAACTAGCGATTTTTCGAAAAGGTCGTAGAACAAACGTTTCTAGATTTTTGAGCGGGAACAAGTCCTCATTCAAACTTTTAAGCTAAAACAACGATTTGATCCATACAAACAAACAAACAGACAAACAAACAGACAGACTGACTTTTCATCTCGTTTTGAGAAGGGCACCAAAAATTTCAAAATAATTTATCTTTTGAACCAGTAGTCGGATTTTGATGATTGAGGTGTCATTCGACGCGTATTTTTATGAGAAATATTAAAAAATTAAAAATGTTGACCAAAAGGCTCCAGCGGCCCCATTAGCTCCAATAATTTAAATTTTCCCCCTCCCACTTACACCTGTTTATCTCAAGAACTAGGTGAGTTTCCTAAAGTCTTAGTATGCACATTTGTAAGTTAAATTGATACCTTTCGATCGGTATATAACTCGACCTGATCGGACAGTCATAGCAAATTTTCCATTCTTCCTGTGTATATATGCTAGTCGCCTTCGCAACCTTCGTGCTGCTTTCGTCACTTGCTTGTTATACAAACTCAATCTGTAGCAAAAATTTTGATAGAGCTGTTATCACTATAGCCCGAGTGTCTGATAAAATGTTTTTCCTATCGATATTAATAAGTTCTAGTAAGTTGTCTCATCTGGCAAAGAAATTAAATATTTCCAAATATTTTTCACTTCTACTTTTTTTCTATAAATCACTTGCCTTTAGCTTTCGCTGACCACATTAAAGAATATATAATTGGCAGTAATCCAAAAAGTGTCTAGACCCTGGCCAAAGTCACTTTATTTTGATTTCGTACAGAACCTTTAACCAACTGATCGCTTTGAAATCCAAAATAAAAATGTTCAGATTTTTGTATGTGTTATAAGCTGCAGTAAATTAACATAATCACGCTTCTTAAATATTATGCTGTGTTTTATGTGCAAGAGAAATTCGAAAAAAGCACAAACGCTGTCCTTAGTCAAGATTAACAAACTGGCGAATTATCTTATTCTTCAGATTAATTATGGATATTATTTCTTTGCAATTTTTTAGACTGATAAATATTAAATATAATGAACAAATAAATTTACAGAAGCAAGTATTCGATTAAATGTTTTATAGAGACATATTTTTTATGATTCTCGATTTATTTCTTTAGACTTAACGTCAAAACAAACATTGAAAAACATATAGTAGACTAAAATTGCTTGCGCAAACTTCGATTCATCAATGTGTTTTACATCACTAGTATTAACAGCTAAGTATTATATGAGAATTGTACCCAGGGACGCAGAGTGGGAGAAAGAGAGAGAGAGAGAGAGACAGAGAGAGAGGGAGAGGGAGAGGCTTGCAGAAGTCCTTATTAAAAGCCAGATAAATGTGAAAGCGAAGTTAAATGACTACACAAATAAAAAATACTGTTTTCACAAATCATTTATATTATATTCGTCTTAAATATTAAACTTTTAAAATAAAAACATTACAGGAAAATATGAAGAAAATGAAAATTTTTTAGCAGCGTATCAATATTACGAAAATACATTTATAAAATAGTGCCCGGCATGAGTACACACTAAATCGTGTTAACAGTCAGAAATCACACTGTGCACACATTCAAAAGGATACATATGTATGTACATATGTGTTCTTCAAGTCATAATTTCAATTCCTTATAAGTTATTAATTTTTCGGACTCATTGACCCGAAACAAAGCTGTCCTGCGATTCGAGTCATTTCGTATGATACTGTTTCACACTGTTACGAAGTTATGAAGCAAATAACGAAAAACAAGTGGAAAAGGCTATAGTCGATCTATAGGATACCCGTTACTTATTTAAATAAATTTAAAATATTTTTAATTGCATGCTGTTAGGCACTTGCATTGCACTATGGTCCAGATTTTGTTTTTTTTTGGCATAAAGTCTAATTGTAAAGCTAGAGACTTAAAACTTTACATGAACCTCAGTTAGACTAATTTAGAATTTTTTTTTTTTTGATTTGGATCACGCCTTCTTCTTCTATGAGAAATATATGTAAAATATTTTTATAAAATCCTAATGTAAAGATGGGGACTTGAAATTTGGAATAAATCTTAGTTAGGCTGATGTCGAATTTATAATATTTTTTGATTTTTAGTTGGACCTTGTCTTCACCCCCCTTCTTATTACCTACTCATTGAAAAGTAAAAAAAATTTTTATAAACTTATATATACAGGAAAATATTTCATTCTTCGCATGTTTGCTCAGGCAAAAGTAGAATTTATAATTCTTTTAGTTTTTTTAATTTGACCATGTTTTAGCCCCCCTCAATATCTAACTACGAAAAAAAAACAGATTTTCTAGCAAAAAAAATGAGAGAAAGGGGGACGAACGGGGATGAGTTTTTGGTTTGTGGCTAAAGACAACACTCACAAGTACAATCTGGACCAATTAGTTGCTTTCAGCATGGAACAGCTTATTAGTTATATTCCACGAAACACGGAGAACGCATGTTAGTTTTCTAAAAAAAATATACATAAATTGGACATTACACAACACTAAATCTCTAGAACTATACATAAAATAACAATATACATTAAATAGTGCATACCTTGAAGATTACTTTCCATAATTTCGTTGAATTTTATGGACCAATTTAACGCCGGGCGGCGTCGTGGCGCGGCGGCGTAAACGTCTACTCTGGGAGCTATGCGGCTTCTCCCAACTTTATTCGGTGCCGTGGAGGTGCACACAAGCAGTTCGAGTCGAGGCATTTTATGACCGTAGCAACAACAATGCAGGCACAACTAGCGAGCTAGCTAGCAACAACAACACAACAAGCTGACGTCGCGACGCGTCGCGCCGAAGACCTTTTTTTTTTGCTCTCACATTATTTGGGTGATCGACAAAGTAGATAGACGCGAAAAGGGTTGTTGTTGTAGTTGTTGTTGTAGAGCTCCCGAGTTGAGATTTTGTGCCCACCGCTGCTTAAAAACTTTAATCAGCCATTACCACCTATCTATTTGTCCGATCTTGTTACGATTTAGTAGGGTGATAAGTAATAATAGTAGTTAACGTTAATTAGTAATGTATGTATATCTATCTTTGGTTGCTCTAGCTCTTATAGTCTCTGAGATCTAGGCCCTCACACAGACGGACGGTCAGACGGACATAGCTATATCGAATCGGCTGTTGATGCTGATGAAGAATATATATACTTTATAAGGTCGAAGAAGCTTCCTTCTCCCTGTTGCATACATTGCAACTAATACAAAACCCCCTTTTACTTATTTTTTAAGTACGGGTATAACCACTAATTTATAATATTGTTGAAACTTGAAACAAATCTTTGTGGCGGAAATATCTAACATTTTAGGAACATCAACTCTTCAATTTGTTTGATTTCAAAAGTTTTGTCATAAGCATTTAAATTAAATTGACTTAGTTAGACATTTGATAAATAGTTTGCACGGTTAGAGATACCTCTTAAAGTCTATATCTACGGTCTATATCTACAACAAACTAATAACACCCGTATTTTTTATATACTCAGCTCAAGAATCATGAAAGCAAGCTCGTTATTTGACATCAGACTTTTCATAAAATTATTATTATGATAAAATAATTTACAACCTGCAAAATTGAGTATTTGTAATAGTTTTCTAAAAATAAACAATGTTTCGAAATCAGTATGACGGAGATTTGGCCTTATGGAGTCCTCAGGGTCGCCTGTTTCAAGTGGAGTACGCAATGGAGGCCGTCAACCTGGGAACTGCTGCAGTTGGTCTCAAGAGTGAGGAATTGGCCGTTTTGGTGGCGCTTTCGAAGCCCTCAACGGAGCTGAGCGTATCGCTGCCCAAGATATTCCCAATAGATATTCATATGGGCATATCCATTGCCGGGATCATGTCAGATGCTCAGGTCATTAGCAAATATCTGCGCACGGAGTGCCTTACTTTTAGACACACCTACAATTCGGCTTATCCTGTGACCCGATTGGTCACCAACTTGGGTAACAAGATGCAGGTAAATACCCAAGGGCATAGATCTAGACCCTTTGGAGTGGGTTTACTTTTAGCCGGATATGATGAGAAGGGCTGCCACATTTACCAGATAATGCCCTCGGCAAATGCCTTCAACTGCAAGGCAATGGCCATTGGAGCCCGCTCCCAAGGTGCTCGTACCTATTTGGGACGCTATCAAGTTTTATTTCCAACTAGCTCCAAGGACGAAATCATTTGCCATGGAATTCATGCCATTAACGCTGCGAATCCCCTTGATGAAAAACTCAACATAACCATAGGAATTGTTGGTAAAAATCAACCATTCAAAATGATTTCCGCTGAGGAATGCTTGGCGTACCAGGAAATGTGTAAAATTGGTGATGTTCCCCATGATCTTACCTCTAATGAAACCGAGTTAGATGAGGCATCTAATAATGAAAGCTAAAAATACTTTGCAATTTCTTGTGAGAAATGTAAAAATTGCTATTGTATATTCTCAACTGGAGACATGCTCCCAATATTATATGACACCAAATTTAATCTTAAGGTAAAGTAAAATAAACAACTTTAACCCGATTGCGTAGTTAATTATAGAAAACAAAAAAAATTGAAATCCTTATTAAATAATATAGTATATTTCAAGAAAATATAAATATCGATTTTAAATATAATTGTTAAATTAGCATATAAATTTATCCATGTTATCCATGTTTTTAAAAAGTCAACGCTCTTACTTCAATAAACAAATTCATCCTAAAAATACTGTGAATTTCATACATGTAGTCCAATTAAATCGTTTCCTTTTAGTTTTCGTGTCACAGTGGAAATACATGCATGCATTAGCTTAAGAACCGCTAAAAATAAACGTTAGTTGCCCATAATATGCCAACTAAAATGGCTGTCTGCGTTGGGTAAACGCATGATCTGAATCTGCCCCGTAAAACTTTATAAAGCAGACGACAGCAATAGCACGGCGGGAGACGAGGAAAGCTTTAAAGCATTTGGGGCAATATTAACTGTGCAAATAGTTTAAGGCGAAAAAATGTTGGGTAGGCGAAGGAATGGAGGGTTTTTGAAATGTCCTTGGTACGCAAATTTGGCGTAAGGTTGTTAGTCTGTCCGTGTTATTCTCGAGTTCTTCGTTAAACGACATCGAAAAATTAACTACATAAAACAACAACAATGGTTACCCCAACTATTTAACAAATGTAAAGGCGACGCTTAATAAATATTCGGAAAATTTAACGACGTCATCGAAAAACTTTTTTGAAGCTTTCTTAAGTACGAGTAAAAATAGTTCAGTTTCGCTTTTCTCAACCAAACTCGATAGTAACATGTATTATTATTATTTTTTTTTTTTTATTTGGACGTTGATGTACTAAACGGGCAGTACATTCAAGTGGCCCAAACGACACCAAGCACGGGCTTGTTGACGCGCGGACAAAGAAGGACAAACATTGTATTAAACAACATTAAACTAAACCATAAATTAACTATAAGCTAGATAAGTAAGAGATAATTGAAGTATTCAGAAATTGTACAGAAGAAGAATTAGTAATAAATTGAGAAAGATTGTTATAATTACAACAAAGTACTCTGAAAGGGTTATGAATAGCATAGTTAGCAACACAGGATTGAAGAGAAAGAGGTAAGAAATTTCTAGAGCTTCTGATCGGGACAGCAAAACTAATTTGGCTAATTAATTCAGATGAATCAATTTCACCAATAATTAGTTTGTGTAGAAAGACTACACCAAGCATTGTTCTCCGGTCAGAAAGAGAGGGAAGATTAATTAGTAAAAGTCTACTACGATAAGGAGGCAAGCGAATGTTAGTATTCCAGTTCAGACCCCGTAGGGCAAAGAGTAAAAACTGTTTTTGTACAGATTCTATTCTGTCCTGATGAATCTTATATTGGGGACTCCATATACAAGACCCATATTCCAGAATAAGGTCATGACAAGTGAAGTATAAAGTAGTTTAGTAATATAGGGATCGTCAAATTCTTTCGACCAACGCTTTATGAAACCCAAGACGCCAAATGCTCGATTAGCAATAGATGCAATGTGCTTGTCAAACTTCAGCTTAGGATCAAGAAGAATACCCAAATCAGTAACCGACATAATACGTTCAAGCGGTTCACAATTAAGAACGTAATTAAATTCAAACGGAGTTCGCCTACTAAAAGACATAACTTTACATTTACTACAATTAAGACTTAAGAAATTTACTTTACACCATGTCTGAAAACTGTCAAGATCAGCTTGCAGCCTGACACCAAGAAGATTGTCAGTGGCCGACATACAAAGTTTAACGTCATCGGCGTACATGAGAACCCGAGAGTAATTTATAACAGAAGGTAAATCATTTATAAAAAGCGTAAATAACAAGGGGCCGAGATGACTTCCTTGTGGAACTCCAGAATAAACTTGAACAGGTTTAGAAACTAAACCATTAAAAAAAACTTTTTGGGTTCTAAAATTTAAGTAGCTTAAAATCCACAGAATTAGGTTATTGGGAAAACCTAATAGATGGAGTTTATGCAATAAAAGATTGTGATTAACAGAATCGAAAGCTTTACTAAAATCAGTGTAAATGACATCAGTTTGCATTTTATTTTGAAATCCATGTATAACAAAGGTAGTGAATTCTAATAAGTTAGTGGTAGTAGATCTATGTTTCACAAACCCATGCTGGTAGGGTGAAATAATAGATCTACAAAGATATTGCAGCTGAGAAGTTATAATTTTCTCAAAAGCCTTAGGAATAGCAGACAACTTAGAAATACCTCTATAGTTACAGACATTTGACTTGTTTCCTTTCTTAAGCAGAGGAATAATAAATGATTCTTTCCAAACTTTTGGGAAAGAGCATAACTCAACAGAAAGTTTAAATAAGCTATACAGGGGTTTCAAAAGACCTTCAGCGCAGTACCGTAGAACACATCCTGGTACTCCGTCAGGTCCCGGTGAAAATACCGGTTTTATGGCCTTTAGATCACTTAAAAGCGAGCTTTCCGTAATTAAAGGCCCAAAAATGCAATTAGAAACATTTACACGATATGGATAAGGCAATCTTAATTGATCATCTTGAACGCTGTAAGTTGTTTGAAAAAATTCGGCAAATAAATCGGCGATAGCCTGATCAGAATCCGCTGTCTTTTTTTCAAAAAACACAGTTGATGGAAGTGTTGATGATCTACGCTTGGAATTAACAAACGTATAAAACTTTTTAGGATCATTTCGAAACTGCAGTTTGCATCTTTCAAGATAATCTTTATAACATTGGCTATTAAGAACAGAAAAATTGGATTTAATCACATATTTTGTGTGCTTGTTTGTCATCTCTTAATTGTTGAATTTCCGAACCACTCGTATGTGGAAGTAAAAGTAGTTTTTAGCAAGTTAAAGTGTTTAAAGACTTTGAACAACTAGAATACGGACTTGTTCAACTTAAGTGGTAATGACAAATGGACAACGCTCTATCCCTAATGTATTCTATATTTGTTAGTCTTACAAATATATTAAAATACTTGATCTAAAATCTTATATGTACCTGTTCCACAATAAAAATCCAAAATATTATTTCATAATCAATATTGCTTTTCTATTTTATCCTCTCATTTCTTAGAAAGACTGCTTTGAAGCGAATAGCCTGTATGCATAAACTTTTTTCTGTAGACCTAAGTCAAGGGTATATCCATACCAGGCACTTACGGCTATAGCACTCTTGTGGCCATTGCAGATTCGATAACACGTAAATCCCAAAAGTGAGCAACAAAAATTCATTCAGACAAATGCGGTCGAGCCACCAAACCACCCAGCCACCAACCCACAACCAGCCACAACCACAATATTTTCTGCCTCCTCATAGCGTGTCAAACTTTTGCCCAACGCTGTCAGTTGTTTGATTCCATAGAGCTTTGGGGCTAGTGCGGCTACTGACCTGTCTCTCAATGTTGTTAGCCATTTTTGCCAAGTTTTTCATCTTCTTTTTGGCCCATACACAACAGCAGCAGCAATCACTGGCATGGTCACGTCAAGTGTGGGTCGTCTACATTTTATTTTCTGTGAAACTTGGCAATGTTTTGGTGTAAATTCGAAACAGAAACATCATCATAAAAATACTTTAAGTCCCTTGGGAAAAGTATTCACAACCTGCAGCGATTCGAAACATTTTAGCAAACACAAAATTAAGAGTCGAACATAATTTCGTGATGATTTGCCAGCAATAACTTTCAATTGGGCCCATAAAATATTTTTAGCTTCCATATTATGAAGTCCCCCTTAAAGCATAAACAATGAGCATCCCATCGCAAAAATCTTATTCACATATCGAATTTTTAAGCCCTTGCCGAGGTCACGTTGTACGTATGTACATATGTGTTTTCATATTTTATTTGCTGCGCTAACCAGCCGCTACATCAACAAATTTTGTAACTGTCATTTGTATACCCAGCATCTTTCGAAGTAAGGATATAAAGGGTTTTCAAGCGTACCCTCTATCAATTTTAAATGTACCTATAACAATGAACTTTAAAGAATAATATAATGTTCATCAGCAAGTTATCCTAAAAATCAATGTATATATTAAATCTGTATATTTGTTAATATTCAACAGACACTTTTCGTTACTGTCTTTTACAAAATGATGAAATAACTAAATCTTTTGAAATGTTTTTTTTTTCCAAAGGTATCTTTTTATTGGAAAATTTTATTTTTTCTCCACAATTTATAGCTATTTCAGAAACTTGCCTTAGAGGTATGGTCTAGTCGAGTATTACCGCATTCTTGCTTGCTATGGTAATTTATTTATGCGCAGCCAGTTCACTTGGTATGCAGTATTATTTAGTTCGAAATTATGCTGCAGCATATGAATATTGAATGTGCAAGGTGGCA
>JBAMBL010000592.1:0-54019 GCA_037043405.1 Drosophila subquinaria
GTGAGACTATATACTCCTAAAACAAAAAATTACTGTTTAAATGAAAATATAAGAAGTACATTTGTACAAGTACATATAACAGTTTTAAATTACTGTGAAATGCAGACTATTCAAACTTAAAGAGGTGTTTGTTCTTACTTCTTTCTTAAAAAAATAAAATAAATTTGTATTATTATGTTTTATACGATTTATTGTTGAATAAATGTCCACTTCGTGTGGTTTGTGCAAAGTGTGAATTGTGACTGAAAAAGCTTAACATTAACATAGCGTCATCTTAGATTCTAACAGAGTTCGTCTCTGGTATTTACATACAGGCATGTATGCTGTTACATATACGTTGTTCTATATTCATATTCTCAACACTCCTTCTCAACGTACTATGTAACTCAAGATCATTACAAGTTAATTTAAGCCTAACATTCCAATACATTTTTCATGCTTAACTCTAACTAGATTCTTGGTTAATACATCAGATATCATATTTTCAGTGGGAACATAATTAATTTCAATTTCATTATTCTTGTACATTTCTCGTACGTGATGATATTTGATGTCGATATGCTTACTGCGGGCATGAAATGTGGAATTCTTTCGCAAGGCACTGTGCGCTTTGATTGTCGCTGTACATCATTATCGCTGTCGTCTTGCCAAAGCCCATCTCTGCAACCAGCTTCTTGATATACGCAGCCTCCTTAGCTGCCGATGACAACGCCACATACTCCGCTTCTGTAGAACTTAGTGCGATGACGCTTTGCTTCTTCGATTCCCACGTGAACGCAGCACCTGCTGCAAAGAAAGCCCCATCCACTAAATGATTTGCGGTCACTGCTGTCACCTGCCCAATCCGCATCCACATAGCAATAGATTTGCTTGCCGGTTTGCTCGTAGTGCATGCTCAAATCTGCAGTACCCTTCAAATAGCGTAGCACACGCTTGGCACCTGCCTCATGCTCCTGATGTGGATCCGAGTTTCTCTGCGCGAGTTTAGACACGGAGTGCAGGATATCGGGACGCGTTGTAATAGCCAAGTACATCAATGAGCCAATTAGCGACTGATACTTGACTTGATCCACCTTTGGGCATCCATCAGCTTCGCACTTTACTTGAAAGCCTGCTTCTAGCGGTATAGCATTTGGCTTGCAGCTCTCCATGCCGTACTGGTGCAACAGATCCTGAATGTACTGCTTGTGGCCCACTGTAATGCCACCAGTCTCACCTTTTCGGTCGATCTCCATTCCCAGGAAATGCTTCAGGTTGCCACCATCAACGACTTCAAACTGATCACATATCAGTCTCTTGATCCTGTCCAGGTCATCTTTGTTTTTGCTCGCTATTATGAGGTCATCAACATACACCACGATTATGTTGAACTGCTTCTCATCTCGAAGTGTGTACACACAAGGTTCACTTGCGCATGGAATGAAACCAATCTCCAGTAGGACGCTGTTGAGCTTCTCATTCCACTCACGGCCACTCTGCTTGAGCCCGTACAATGATTTGCGCAGCTTCAACACACGCTTGGGATGGCTTCCATCGACGAACCCTTCAGGCTGACGCATGTAGACATCTTCATTGAGCTCGCTGTTTAGATATGCTGCCGAGACATCCATCTGGTGCATGTACATGCCATGTTCCACTGCCATGGCCATCACCAACCTGATCGACGAGTACCTAGCTACAGGGGAGAAAGTTTCAAAATAATTAACTCCATAGCGCTGGCTGCAGCCCTTCGCCACCAGTCGTGATTTGTAGCGCTCGACATTGCCAAACTTGTCGCGCTTCACAGCGTAAACCCATTTGCAGCCAATAGTCATTTCGCCCTTCGGTAATTCAACCAATGACCAGGTGTCATTGGCTCGCAGACTATCAATCTCCTTCTGCATTGAAGACTTCCAATCTTCTGCATGGCTCGTGTCCAGCGCCTCGCTGTAACTTTCAGGAACATCGATGTCATCTCTCGTCATTGCATTCAAGGTGTTATACGTCTTGCGTGGACGACCGCGTTGCCCGGTATGCACCTTCTTTGGTCTCCCTGGACCACGACGCGCTTGCTCCTCAGCCGCTCCTTCTTCAATGCACTGCTCGTCTGCAATGCTTTCGCTGTCCAGCTCTTCGCCAGACCTTGAATTGCCAGAAGCCAATGCTGGCACATCTTGGAGTACTGCCGATGACTCATCATTCGGCTCATCTGAAGGCATGACCATCATGATCTCTGCATCACGTGACTGATCCTGGGACTTCACCACATCATCTTCTGCCATAATAGATTCGAAAAATATTACATCTCGAGCCTCTATTATCTTACGTTTACGTGGATTGTATAAACGATAAGCCTTTGCAGTTTCGGAGTAGCCGACCATGATGTGCTCTTCTCCCTTGGGCTGGAACTTTCTCTTGTGCGTCTTGTCTAGCACAATTGCCTTCGAGCCAAACACTTTAAGATGCGAAACACACGGCTTCTTTCCAGACCAGGCTTCTTGGGGTGTGACATTGTCCAATGTCGACGTCTCTGCTCGGTTTCGCAAATACGAAGCTGCCTTTACAGCTTCTGCCCAAAATGCTTCATCAGTGCCTGCATGCACCAGCATGCTGCGGGCCATCTCCACCAGGGTCCTGTTGGCACGCTCTGCCACGCCGTTCTGCTGCGGCGTGTGCGGGACTGTCAGCTGCCTCTTAATTCCGTTGCTCTTCAGGTAGTTCTCGAACACCTCGCTGACATATTCTCTCCCGTTGTCGCTCCTGATGGCTTTAATGTTACTGCCGGTTTGCTTTTCTGCATACGCCTTGAATTCCTTAAATTTCGCAAAAATTTCGTCTCTTGTCTTTAGAAAACAAACGTACACAAATCGCGTTTTGTCATCTATAAACGTTGCAAAATATCTCGCTCCACCATGTGATGGCTTGCTCATGGGGCCACATATATCTGTGTGTATCAACCCTAGCACATCTTTGGCACGATTTTGTGAAGCCTTTGGAAACTGTTTTACACATATTTTGCATTTTGCACACGTTACACAAGAACGATCTTGAATTCCACATTGACCAGTCTTCAATCCATGCACCATGTTGATCTTCATCATTTTCTGCAGACTGTCAAAATTTAGGTGTCCAAACCGGCGATGCCATTTCATCAATTCTGAGCCGTTCGCTCTGGCTGCGTAGCACTTTTCCATATTTGTTTCCAGCATGAACAAATCCTGTTGCTTCTTTGCAGCTAACACCACTTGGCCGTGTTTGTCCTTTACATACGCATTTTCTGCATTAAACTCGACTGTAAATCCATTATTACTCGCTTTGACAACTGATATAAAGTTGCATTGCAGGCCTTTTACGTACAATACATCCAGCAGATCCACTGCTCCACTTTTTGGGTACAAACGAACAGTTCCCCGACCGCACGCTTCGATGTGATTGTCACCTGCCAGAATAATGCGCTCTTTACATTCTGTAAACTTGATAAACTGAGCCTTCTCTTTGCATAAGTGCGCTGTAGCGCCACTGTCTAGGCACCATGCATGTTCAGAGAGCGTCTCTCTTTTCTTCATATTAGCATACAAAACTGAAAATGATCTCTTTGCCTCTTCAGCATCACTCTCGCTCTTTTCTGTGCGCTCTTTCGACTTGCAATTTACAGCAATATGGCCGCGACGGCCGCAATTCCAGCAGCCCGCCTTTTTGTCGCCGCTGCGCTTATTGTCTCGCTCATTCTTGTCGAATTGCTTTTGCGCACACTGATTTTTGCCTTTCTTTTGTGCACGTATTCCGAACATTTTCTGTTCTCCTTCTTCCTGGCAATTTTCTGCTTTGCGCCGATCCCCTTCTTCTAGAAGCTTTACTTTTAGCGAGCTGAGCGTTGATAAAGTATCGCGCGTTTCTATTGCCACTACGAAATTCTCGTATGAACTTGTCAACGTCGACAAGAGCAATATGGACAAAAACTCATCAGGCAGTGTGACCTCGATCTCATGTAGCTTTTCCACCACGTCAAAGAAGTTCCCAAGATGCCCAACCATGCTATCTCCTTCTTTCATTTTAGTGGCCAATAATTGCTTAAGCAATGTTACACGCCGTGCCGGTCCTCTCGGTACATGGATCTCTCGCAACAAATTCCAAACATTCGCTGATGTTTTACAATGCTTCACATTGTTGATTTGCGTAGCCTTTATGCACAGCATAATGCTCGCCAGAGCCTTCTCGTCTTTTGCGTCGAAATCTGCCTTTGCCTGTGCGCTATCGTTCTCTCTCTTTACGACGCGCCCACAAACGACAGACCACAGATCAGCATGAATTAACACGCTCTTCATATGCACGGACCAGGCACCATAGTTGTCATCATCGAGCTTCTCGATAGAATGCATCGACGAAATCATTTTCACGATCAATCAAATCTTTATTTGCAAACGGAGTCACTTGCGCAGACCAGCAGTGTCTGGGCCCATAACCTATACGATTTATTGTTGAATAAATGTCCACTTCGTGTGGTTTGTGCAAAGTGTGAATTGTGACTGAAAAAGCTTAACATTAACATAGCGTCATCTTAGATTCTAACAGAGTTCGTCTCTGGTATTTACATACAGGCATGTATGCTGTTACATATACGTTGTTCTATATTCATATTCTCAACAATTATGTTTTATAATTTATTTATATTTATATGCATGAATGAGAAATTTTCATTTTAGTAATGAAAAGCAAAATCAAAAGCATTCAGTCTTGTAATATTTAAATATACATTATATACGAGAACAAAATATAATTTGCAGTTATTAAACAGGCTTAAATAATATTCTTTAAATGTTATTAAATCTCCAAATTAAGCTTAAAGCTCTAGATTCTTTTTTTGGTCTTCTTAGGAAATGGATTGAATCGGAGAACTGCCAAAAAGTCAGTTCCACATTCTACAGAAAGTCAAAAGTGTGAGAAACAATTGATCAAATTGAGCAGAGATATATGAGAACGCTTCAAAAGTTTAAATATATCCTGAAGTTGACACACATAGCAATTGAAATGTGAGCCTTAACATTGGACAAGAGTGTTAATAGTGGTAGAGGGGGTCAAATGGTGTCACTTGACCCCGTCTGCAAGCTGAAGCTTTACCCGCACGTGCTCTCTCAGTTCCTGGGAGATGCAGGGCCAGGACTTGGTCAGAGATGCATTTTGCTGTCGTCTTCTCACATGTGCAACATTTTGTCATGATTGTGGAATTTGTTATTTTTCTCACGAAATTCAATAAAACAAAATGGAAAAATAAAAAAATGAAAATGTAAACTGAAATTTTGTTTGCGTTTTTATCTTTCTTGTCTAAAATGCGGTCAGCTTGCACTTTATGAAAGCCAAGTTATCGGCAAGTTTTCTTCGCTGGTCTAGCAGTTTAAGGGTTTTCCATAAGAACATAAAGTATATGCTGTTTTAATGTAATACTTTTTGGATTCTACTCGCCCTAATATTTGTCTTTTTGCCGAATACGCCTTAAAAGCTTTGGCCAACACTTCGTCTAAGTTGCTTTATGATTCTTTCCTGCCGGACATTTGCACGTAGGAGTACTTTGCATGTAAATATTTGCAATTAAAATAATTGAGTTTTGAGTTGTCTATTAGAAAAGTTTCTAAATTGCAGGATACCAACAAGGTTCTTTTTGGCAAGAACTTTCAATAAGCTCGTTTATTTGCTGCATTTGTTGGATACCAGTTTTTGGCTAAGGTTTAATTTAAATCCACAATAGCTAGAACTATTAAGTAAATGTTTAAGATCCTGAGATAGCAATGGAAGAAGACATTTTTAAATTTCTTACAAACTTCTGTATCATATCCTATATAGGCAAGAAAAACTTAAAAAGACTTTAAAATTGGATAATCTTTTTCACACATACAGTCGAACTCCCTAGCTCGAATCACCATTATCCAAGAAAAAAGTTCGAGTTAGGGAGACTTCGAGTTAGGGAATTTTGTTTTAGTTTTTTAAAAGAAACTACAAATGCATTCAATCATAAATACATTTCAAAATGCAAATTTTTCTTGGTATTTTCAACAAAAAAGGATTCCAGTTTGTTCAAGACCTGTTAATGTTCTTAAAAATAGGGTTTTTCGTTCTTTTTCTGTATCCAGAAGAGGTTCCCGATTCAAATGTCATCATAATTAATATTCCATTTTTTAACATAATGAAAAATGTTTTCGATGAGATACCATATTTTTCATTGACTTCAATTTATTTGGTCTACTTTAAAATTCCTTAATAAGTTTGAATATTTCTTTAAATATTTTTAAACATTTTAGTACACTGATGCACTGACAAAGAAGTACATTACGAACATCTTTCCTATAGCAATTTCACAAGGCAAAATAATTGTTGATGCAATATTTTATCATATTGCATCACCGTATGTTAATGTACATTAAAATTACACATCCAAACGAGCCGGTAACAAAAGCATAAGACAAAAACGAAATAAAAATTCATACTTTATTGGAGATTTTCCCGAAAAATTCGACTTACAGAAGCACGGGCCAATATTTTTGTTCGAGTTGCGGAGAAATTCGACTTATGGAAGTTCGAGTTAGGGAAGCAGATTTGTATGAAATTTGCTCAGTAAACGCTATTGCCACTCGATTTGGTTCAAGTTAGAGAAAATTCGAGTTAGGGAAGTTCGAGTTAGGGAAGTTCGAGTTAGGGAAGTTCGACTGTATTTATTAAAAAAAAAAATTCATGGTTAGATTAACATCAAGCAGGAAAAGAAAGGATGCGTTGAATACAAAGATGACACAAAACTTTGTTAACCATTTGAGTATAAGAATAATTGAGTCATGTCTGAATGTGCCGTATTTGTGTGAGAGTCATATGTACATATGTATATAAAACAAGTGGGAAAGGCTATAGTCCAGCTCCAGACTATAGGATACCCGTTACTTACTTAAATAAAATTAAAATATTTTATTGCATACTTTTAGGCAGTTATGTTGCTTTAAAACTTTAATAAGCCATTGCCACCTTTCTATTTTTCCTATCTTGTTACGACTTAGAAGGATGATAGGTATTAATAGTAGTTAACGGTAGTTAGTGAAAAAATTCTAATATCTTGAATACTGTGCGTGTGGTGGCCTTTCGCGATTTACAGAGGCGGAAAGGGGCGTTGCAAAATTTTGAGACAAATTTGACCTGCGTGGGGCTTATAGAAATCTGTGTGCCAAATTTGGTTGCTTTAGCTTTTATAGTCTCTGAGATCTAGACAGACATGGCGAAGATGCTTCCTTCTCCCTGTTACATCCATTGCAACGAATACAATATTCCCTTTTACTTATTTCTTAAGTAACGGGTATAACAAGCTGAAAGTGAACTAAATTATTCTTGTTCATACAATTTTCTCATTTCGGAGCACCCCAATTTCAAAAACATCAAAGATTTCTGTTTTGCATAAAAATAGCATTTAAATAACCAAAAGGCATACTCATATTTCCTACTAAACGCACCCTACAACTGTACACTTGTTTATTGCCAATATTTAGAGTGAACAATCAAACGAATTTTCCTCTAAATGTTTCGCGATTGCCCCGCGGAATGCTGTGCGTTCTCTGCTGACTTGATATTGTTATATTGGCTATATTTTCATGTAACTTTTTGAAAGAGATACGTATTTGGTCGATTATAATACTCTGTGGAAATTTAAGCCCTAATTTATACTTACCTTAAATATATGAAGTATACTTAAGTTATTTAATAATAAATATTAAACTTTAAAATCACTTATCTCGCCTTCACTTACTTACATACACAAATAATGAACATTCTATAGAAAAGTCATCGTACGTTAAGAAAAGCTTGAGTTTAAATATAACAAAACAAAAATTTGCCTATCTTTTTTTCTGACTGATGAATTTAAATGAATCGACCATTGCATATAATATAATATATTATTATATTCAGACTAACTCAATTTATAAAGAACTTTATCAAAAACTTATGTACAAGTAAATTTACTTTTGTCACAATTTAATATTCATATCAATGAACTCTAAGCATAATTACTTCATGTCTTGTAAAAAAGTTTATCAAATATTCATGGACCAAACAAGAAAACAGCCAGGATTCACGACAAGTTGAAATTAATCTTTTGTTAATAAATAACAAGTTTAATGAAGTAAAATTCATTTAATGTGGCTGCGATTAAGGGTGTTTAATAAACTTAAGTTAATTATACATAAAAATTGTGATACACTTTGTATTACTCGTATTACATGATCGTCTTACTTATTTATTTACATTTCATTCATTTGATAAAAGTACTTGATATTAGCATTGTTAATATTAAAAACATTTATTACTTTTAAAAATGTATAAAAAATAGCTCAATTTTATTTCTTTACAACGCTTTTTTCACATGGGAATCACGTTTTAACTGTTCTATTTTGCTATTCCATTTTGTTTGTTGTGAAGCGTCTCCGTCCCATACCTCGTTGCTGCCATCAACTCCCCGTCCCTTAGGTATCGCGACAGTTATGCATCGTTGCCCGGAGTGTGGCAAGTTGACAACAAAAAAAAAACAACACAAAAACAAAATCCGTATAGTCGATGATCGAGTTTTTGGTATACACATTAAAGCTGCACAATTTCACTCTTAATTTTTTGTACACATATACATATGTATATTGTTGTAGGCTTTATTCAACTTAAATGTTTTAAATCACTGCGGACGGCAGTCCGCGCTAGTGACGAAAGCAGCACGAAGGGTGCGAAGGCGAATAGCATATATACACAGGAAGAATGGAAAATTTGCTATGACTGTCCGATCAGGTCGAGTTATATACCGATCGAAAGGTATCAACCTAACTTACAAATGTGCATACTAAGACTTTTGAAAACTCACCTGGTTCGTGAGATAAACAGGTGTAAGTGGGAGGGGAAAAATTTAAATTATTGGAGCTAATGGGGCCGTTGGAGCCTTTTTGAATTTTCGTTGAATTTTTTACAATTCTCATCAAATACGCATCGAATGACACCTCGATCATCAAAATCGGACAACTGGTTCAAAAAATAATTAATTTTGAAATTTTTAGGGGCCTTCCGAAAATGAGATGAAAAGTCAGTCTGTCTGTTTGTTTGTAAGTACCAAAGCGTTGATTTAGCTGAAATGTTTGAATGAGGACTTGTTCCCGCTCAAAAATATAGAAACGTTTGTTCTACGACTTTTTCGAAAAATCGCTAGTTTAGCGGGAAATCGCTAAAAACCGCTAAAATTAACAAATTAACAAATTAAATTAACAAAGTACTTATATGCTGTTTTAATTTAATACTTTTTGGTTTCTACTCGCCCTTATATTTGTCTTTTTGCCGAATACGCCTTAAAAGCTTTGGCCAACACTTCGTCTAAGTTGCTTTATGATTCTTTCCTGCCGGACATTTGCACGTAAGAGTACTTGTATGTAAATATTTGCAATTAAAATAATTGAGTTTTGAGTTGTCTATTAGACAAGTTTCTAAAGTGCAGGAAATCAACAAGGTTCTTTTTGGCAAGAACTTTCCATAAGCTCGTTTATTTGCTGCATTTGTTGGTTACCAGTTCTTGGCTAAGGTTTAATTTAAATCCACAATAGCTAGAACTATTAAGTAAATGTTTAAGATCCTGAGAGCAATGGAAAAATACATTTTTAAGTATCTTACACTTCTGTATCATATCCTATATAGGCAAGAAAAACTTAAAAAGACTTTAAATTTGGATAATATTTTTCAAACATATTTATTAAATAAAAAATTCAAGGGTAGATTAACATCAAGCAGGAAAAGAAAGGATGCGTTGAATACAAAGATGACACAAAACTTTGTTAACCATTTGAGTATAAGAATCTTTCCGAGGTAAAAGTCTAGTGACGAAAACATTTTCATGCCCCAAAATTTCTGATATCCAATTTTGTGACGAATAATATTAAGCTTTACACATCAATTATTTTAAACAAAATTTTGGCACTCGGCACATTGCGCTAAATTGTATCAATTCTTCATACCAAATAAAACTCACTGTTTTGCGCAGTGCCGAATGCAAAAATTTTGTTTAAAATAATTTATGTGTAAAACTTAATATTATTCGTCACAAAATTGGATATCAGAAATTTTGGGGCATGAAAATGTTTTCGTCACTAGACTTTTACCTCGGAAAAACAGCTAAAACAAACTGTCTGGCAACACTGGTCCCCTTTACAAACACACATGCCCAGCGCAAAAGCTATCAGCACTCTTCAACTCTGGCTGCTATGACACTTTGCAGCTGCTGTCCTATTCCCATTATACCGTTTTAAATAAATAATAAACGTTGAAGGTATGCCTAAGAGCCCTTTGAAATACCTTTTCAGCGAAATATAGATCATATCTGTAGCTTCTATCGTTTAGGACGATACTATGAGGGTTTCAATTTTAGCGGTTTTTAGCGATTTCCCGCTAAACTAGCGATTTTTGGGAAAAAAGTCGTAGAACAAACGATTCTATATTTTGATTATTGAATCATTTTATAATCAAAAATATAGAAACGTTTGTTCTACGACTTTTTCGAAAAATCACCAGTTTAGCGGGAATTCGCTAAAAGCTACAGATGCGATCTATATATCGTTGAAAAGATATTTCGAAGAGCTCTTAACATACCTTAAAAGTTTTTTTTTAATTATAAGGGTAAACAGTTAGGTTAAATAAGGTATTTTTTCCCACATTTTGACAATTTAAGAAATATCTACACAAGAAATCACATCAAATATTGCAATTTTAAAATTTCTGATGTCTTATTCAAAAATTTCTGATATCCCATAAAAAAACCTCTTTACGAGGTAAAAGTCTAGTGACGAAAACATTTTCATGCCCCAAAATTTCTGATATCCAATTTTGTGACGAATAATATTAAGTTTTACCGCATAAATTATTTTAAACAAAATTTTGGCACTCGGCACATTGCGCTAAATTGTATCGAATTTCTTCATACCAAATAAAACTCACTGTTTTGCGCAGTGCCGAATGCAAAAATTTTGTTTCAAAGACATTTATGTGTAAGACTTGTGGTGATCTGGCATCCCCAATATTTCCGATACGATATTTTGTATTATTATTATTATATCGATATTTCGATATATTCGTATTAAGCATCACTAGTACTCTTGTACATATCTCTCTCTTCTGATTTTGACTCTTGACCAAGCAACATCGTTTAAATAAACTTAAATATTATTATGGATAGTGAAACTATGAACATCGCAGTTATTATTAATTAGCATTCATATAACTCACGCTACCCATAAATTGGTGACCCCCGACAATTTTACACGCAAGCAATCGTTGCAAGCTCCATTTTGAGCTTTGCAATTTCGCAGCGTCGGTTTCTGATAGCTGACGCCACACATCACGCCATTCTTTTCTGCGCACCAGGCAGCAGTCGCTATTATCTGATAATTCCTGGACACACTGTTCACTACCAGAAGCTAGCGAGGATCGTGGTCGTTTTTGCATCAACGCATTTCATCGCCAAATTTTCGCCAATTTGAGCACCACAGCATTCGCATCACATACACACACACGCAAGCGTTCCGCGAATTGCAGCATTTTTGCATTTCAAAATGGCGGGCGATGAAGATTTTGAGGACGCCGAAAACCAAGCAGAAATGACAGTCAATGTTAATTCTGTTTTCGTGAAGATGCCTTTCCCACAACTCTGCAATTTCACAACATCGCTGTTTTACAACTGACGCCACACGCACCAAACAACAATCGCTACCATTTAGTGCTTTCTGGACACACACTGCCCACTCCCAAAAGCTAGCGAAGATCGTCGTCACTTTTACATCAACACATTTCATCACGCATTTTGCCAATTTGAGCCGGCGCTTTGCATCACACTTACACATGCACGCAAGCGTTCCGCGAAATGCAACTACGCAGTAGCATTTCAAAATGGCGGGATATGCACCAAACAGAAAATGCAGCCAATGTGAATTCTGTTTTCGTCAAGATGCCTTTTACACATCTCGCAAACATTGAAATGTTTTCCACCAAGCATCACTGCTTCAATTCATCACAGGCAATAAGAAGAACGACTCTTCACCTATAACCTGGACACACAGAATCCATCACCCTTCTCGAGAAGCACATTCACGAACACGACAAGATGTTCCATCAGACAACAACAACAACAGCAACAATCGACGCGCACGCAGCCGTAGTCGACCACCAGCAGCGCTAATTGCTGCACTGGTGACCCCGCAACCACCAGCAGCCCTAATTGCTGCACTGATCATCACGCAACTCAACGCCTGCCCATTCTCCGACTCACTGGAAGAATGTTAGGACATTACGCAACTCAACGCCTGCCAATTCTCCGACTCACTGGAAGAATTTAAGGACATTACGCAACTCAACGCCTGCCAATTCTCCGACTCACTGGAAGAATTTAAGGACATCACGCAACTCAACGCCTGTCCATTCTCCGACTCACTGGAAGAATGTAAGGACATTACGCAACTCAACGCCTGCCCATTCTCCGACTCACTGGAAGAATTTAAGGACATCACGCAACTCAACGCCTGCCCATTCTCCGACTCACTGGAAGAATGTTAGGACATTACGCAACTCAACGCCTGCCCATTCTCCGACTCACTGGAAGAATGTAAGGACATTACGCAACTCAACGCCTGCCCATTCTCCGACTCACTGGAAGAATTTAAGGACATTATGCAACTCAACGCCTGCCCATTCTCCGACTCACTGGAAGAATTTAAGGACATCATGCAACTCAACGCTTCACCACCCAAACCAACAGCAGCTGACGTCACGCGCTGCACCAATCACCAATCATTCCAGATGCACCATCATCACCAATCACCGCAGACGCACCATCATATTCATCAGCAAGCCCGCCGAGGGATCCAATCAATCAACAACCAACCGGCAGACCTCGCCGAACAATTAGACTTCCTGTCCGCTTCACGACTTAAAGTCTAGGAGGGAGTACTGTGGTGATCTGGCATCCCCAATATTTCCGATACGATATTTTGTATTATTATTATTATATCGATATTTCGATATATTCGTATTAAGCATCACTAGTACTCTTGTACATATCTCTCTCTTCTTTGCCAACCATCAACCAAGCAACATCTCTCTTGTTAATAAATAATTCTTATGGATAGTGCAAACATAATTAATCTTTTTAATTAGTAATCAGCCCATCAGCTATCTATAAACTTAATATTATTCGTCACAAAATTGGATATCAAAAATTTTGGGGCATGAAAATGTCTTCGTCACTAGACTTTTACCTCGGAAAGAGGTTTTTTTATGGGATATCAGAAATTTTTGAATAAGACATCAGAAATTTTGAAATTGCAATATTTTTTGACAGTATAGCTTTGTCAATTTTGTTTATTGTTTGTACAGCTAAAACAAACTGTCTGGCAACATTGGTCCCCTTTACAAACACACATGCCCAGCGCAAAAGCTATCAGCACTCTTCAACTCTGGCTGCTATGACACTTTGCAGCTGCTGTCCTATTCCCATTATACCGTTTTAAATAAATAATAAACGTTGAAGGTATGCCTAAGAGCCCTTTGAAATACCTTTTCAACGAAATATAGATCATATCTGTAGCTTCTATCGTTTGGACGCTATGAGGGTTTCAATTTTAGCGGTTTTTAGCGATTTCCCGCTAAACTAGCGATTTTTCGAAAAAGTCGTAGAGCAAACGTTTCTATATTTTTGATTATTGAATGATTTAACTGCCGCAAAATGGAATTCACCACTTGCAAGCAGTTTATTTCCGCATTACGCTGCAAGCAGTGTACATACTGCATATGTACATGCAGTAGTGTAAAGGTAAAAGGTATATTCATTTAATAGGTAATATCTTGTCCAAACGAACTTTGACAGATACGTGTTGTATGTCAAAAAACGCGGAATCAAATTGCCTATAACATATAACATATTTTAAAGTGATCTCATGTGTAGATTTTTCTTAAATCGCCAAAATGTGTAAGAAAATACCTAGTTTCACCTGTAGCCGTTTGCCTTTATACTTAAAAAAAAAACTTTGAAGGTATGCTCAAGAGCCCTTCAAAATACCTTTGCAACGATATATAGATCGCATCTGTAGCTTCTATCGTTTGGATGCTATGAGGTTTTTTTATTTAGCGGTTTTTAGCGATTTCCCGCTAAACTAGCGATTTTTCCAAAAAGTCGTAGAACAAACGTTTCTAGATTTTTGAGCGGGTCCTCATTCAAACTTTTAAGCTAAATCAACGATTTGATCCTAACAAACAGACAAACAAACAAACAAACAGACTGACTTTTCATCTCGTTTTGAAAAGGGCACCAAAAATTTCAAAATTAATTATCTTCTGAACCAGTGATCGGATTTTTATGATCAAGGTGTCATTCGACGCGTATTTTTGATTAGAATAGTAAAAAGTTAACAAAAAATTCAGAAAGGCTCCAACGGCCCCATTTGCTCCAATCATTTAAATTTTGCCCCTCCCACTTACACCTGTTTATCTCACGAACCAGTGAGTTTTTAAAAGTCTTAGTATGCACATTTGTAAGTTAAGTTGATACCTTTCGATCGGTATATAACTCGACCTGATCGGACAGTCATAGAAAATCTTCCATTCTTCCTGTGTATATATGCTAGTCGCCTTCGCACCCTTCGTGCTGCTTTCGTCACTAGCGCGGACTGCCGTCCGCAGTGATCGGTATATAACTCGACCTGATCGGACAGTCATAGCAAATTTTCCATTCTTCTCGTGTATATATGCTAGTCGCCTTCGCACCTTTCGTCACTAGCTCGGACTGCCGTCCGCAGTGATATGCTAGTCGCCTTTCGTACCCTTCGTGCGGCTTTCGTCACTAGCGCGGACTGCCGTCCGCAGAGATATCTAAAAAATTGAAAAAAAAAAAAACATTTAGCTTCCGAGGTCGTCTCCTCCACACCCACACCCAGTTTTCCGCCTTTTGTGTGCTGTGCGTGCTGCCCTCCATCGTCACCTTAATTTACACTAGTTGATAAACATGTCAACGTTGATATCAACTTTGTCAATCCTAGTGTGAACAGCTGTCAACTTTACCAACTGTTGCGTTGAGAGTAGATTGACAGTGCGAAAAACATCAATTGTTGCTCTGGATGTAAACATAGTATTAACACTTTGTTTCAGACACAATCGGCGTGTTGACAACACAAAATGAAGTTGAGCTCATGTTCATTCTTTTGCTTTGTGAAGACAAGCTTTTTTTTACAGATTAGGGGTGGCATCACTTCCATTCGCCATCCGATTTAATTAATGTTGTCTCTTAAAAGCTATTTAAAAATACATTTTAATTTATTTATATACATATTTATTGAACTTTTTCTCTTGCTCTTCTTCGTCGTCAAAAACTAAAGTCAAAATTACTGCTGCTGAATTTTTTTTTTTCTTAGCTGATGCCATTGTACTCGTTTTATCTTTAAGTAAACAAATTACATATAAATTAGTTTTAAGATACATATGCATAAGTACTTACCGCTTTTTTTACTTTGCGCAATTAACAATACAACACAATATCGATTCAAATCAGTTTCGATACATACACAGCGACATCAACGAAAAATGTATAAACAACGTGAACGTCAACTAATGTGGATATCAACTAGTTTAAACTACTCTCAACTTCATTATCAACGCGTTGGCATCTTGCGCGTTGCTCAACTCGAAAATTAGTTGGCAGCCCGGTTTATTTGTCAACTCAATCAACTAATGTAAGCACAAGAAATGCGTTGACATTGGATATCAATTGTTGATATGGCTAGAATTGACGCTGCATCAACTAGTGTAAATGCACCATTAGACTTGGGGTTGCTGTACAAATATAAAATATTAGTATTAAATCCATATACTACATTAATTGTTATGTCATTATTTACTAAATTGGATAACTCGCAAAAAGACCATGTACTTGTGCAGACTACCGCCAATTGGCACAACACGAAAAGCACAAGGGCAGAGTAGAAAATAAAAAACAAAAACTATTTCATTTACAATCGTTTGCCGAAACTAATTTCTATAATCCGAAGCAATTTTTCTGCCGGCTTTGCGCTTGGCATGTGTGTTTGTAAAATGAACCTTTTCTTTTCCAGACAATGAACACAATGAATACAGTCGAACTTCCCTAGCTCGAATCCCCATTATCCAAAAAAATGTTCGACTTGGGGAATTATTTTTTTAAAGTCTTTGAATAGAAACTACAATTTCATTCATTCATAAATACATTTCAATTTGCAAACTTTTCTTGTTATTTTCAACAAAAACAGATTCCAGTTTGTTCAAAACCCGTCAATATTGTCAAAAATTGGCCTTTTCGATCTTTTGCTATATCTAGAAGAAGTTCCCGATTCAAATGACATCATAATTAATTTTATATTTTTTAAAATAATGAAAACTGTTTTCGCTGAGATACCATACTCAGCCACTTCAATTTATTTGGTCCACTTTCGTCCACTTTACTAATAAGCTTGAATATATATTAATTAAATTTAATAATTTAAATAATCTTGCGCTGATACGGTAGCAAAGAAGTCCTGAAGCTTATTCACCAGCCAATGTAATTGTTGATCCAATATTCTATCATATTGCATCACCATATGTTAATGTACGTCAATATTACATATCCAAACGAGCCGGTAACAAAAACATAAAACAGAAACGAAAAAACATTCAAAATTTTTTTTGGGACTTTCCCGAAAATTTCTTCTTACAGAAGCACGGGCCAATATTTTTGTTCGAGTTATGGAGAAATTCGACTTTTGGAAGTTCGACTTACGGAAGCAGAATTGTAAGAAATTTGCTCAGTAAACGCTATTGCCCCTGAATCTAGTTCGAGTTAGAGAAAATTCGAGCTAGAGAAGTTCGAGCTAGGAAAGAAAATATTTGACCCTGGATATCAAAATCTTTGAGCATGTACATTAGGGTGTCCCTTATTTGGTCAAAGTCAATATTTTTAAACGCATACGGGCTAGTTCTGTTCATTAGGTCCTAAAGCACTCAAAAATAAATTTTTACCTCAATCGGAGTATGATAACCCGTGCCGACTTGGATCGGAAAATTTAAAGATAATATGGGACAAATAAAATTTTTTTTTTTTATTTTTAATTTTTTATTTTTTTATTTTGTTTATTAGGTCCTAAAGAACTCAAAACCAAGTTTTCGTCTTGATCGGAGTACGATAACCCATTCAAATTTGCATCGAAACATGAAAAAACACTATTTTAACTCTGATTATACATTTTTCGATGATTTTTCATGTTTCGATGCAAATGTGAATGGGTTATCGTACTCCGATTAAGGTGAAAACTTGGTTTTGAGCTCTTTAGGACCTAATAAACAAAATAAAAAAATAAAAAATAAAAAAAATAAAAAAATAAAATTTTTTTTTCCATATAATCTTTAAATTTTCCGATCCAAGTCGGCACGGGTTATCATACTCCGATTGAGGTAAAAATTTATTTTTGAGTGCTTTAGGACCTAATGAACAGAACTAGCCCGTATGCGTTTAAAAATATTTAGGGTATTCAGAAACTCTAATATTTGTGTTATGTGGCAAAGTGTTATATGTTGTAATGACAACAAACACACAGAAAAAAGTATATCACACCAAACATGCCCTGGGGTATGTATACAAAATTCGTCGTATTGAGACAAAATTTCAAAAGGAGAAAGGTTGCCAGACTGTTTAAAGTATCGGAAAGTATCGGTAGGCATCGGGCTTTTTCGAGATTTTTGATCTAACGAAATCAGGTCACACTGAGCCGTTATTGCAAAAGTAAGTAATTTGTCCTGTCAAATTTTTTATTTAATTGATTAAATTGAGGTATTTACAGTGGCAGAAGCAATTAAAAAGACTAGGCTGAGAGAAGGTGGCATCAAACGCTGGAGCGACATTGAAGTAAAGAATATGCTCGATTATGTTCGATCGCATACCAATTTTGAGGTAAGTCTGCACATAGAAACGTTACACATGTATGTAATTATATGAGTAAATCACAGAAACCAACGGCCAGGCTGTATTATTTGAAGCTGCTTGAGGAGACCAAAATAGAAACCAAGTGGAATTTGGCAAGATGTAAAATGCGTCACCTAAAAGCTTTATTTGTAAAGGCCAATGATTTTCTAAACTCCACAGGCGCTGGAGTTGAAGATGAAGATGGCGATCTGACAATACAGGGTAAGTCGTACTGCGTTTATTTATATACACACCAATACACACATTTGATATATTTTAGAAAAGATAAAAAAGATATGTCCACACTACGACACGCTGTCCGAAATATTCAGCCCATCAAGGGAAGCTACCGTCAGGGAATTCGACACAATGGAAGAGCTGGAAGAGCAAATGTTTGACACAAATACAAATACGAACACGGATACGGATATCGCTCCCATTCAAGAATTTTCTCAGCTTGACGCATCGATAGTGGTTGATGACACTACTTTGGAATCAGAGCCGAAGGTTAAGAAACGACGAGCTAACAGTTCAATGGAGAAGCTCTATGATTTAGAAGAAGACAGGGTGGCTCTACGTCGTGAACAGCTTAAGCACGAACAAGAAAAGGAAAAGCGCTACATGGAATTAGAAGAAAGAAAATTAGGTTTGGAAAAGGAAAAGCAAGAGCGCTACTTGGTGCTTGAAGAAAAAAAACTAAGCTTCGAGGGGGAGAAAATTAAGCTGGAGAAAGAAAAAATTCGATACGATTTTTTATTAAAAAAATTGCAGTTGGAAAAAGAGGAAAGAATGCAGAAATTGGAAATGGAACTTAAATATAAAAATGCTTCCCTGTAATTATGAACCATAAAAAAAACCTCTTTACGAGGTAAAAGTCTAGTGACGAAAACATTTTCATGCCCCAAAATTTCTGATATCCAATTTTGTGACGAATAATATTAAGTTTTACACATAAATTATTTTAAACAAAATTTTGGCACTCGGCACATTGCGCTAAAATGTCTCAATTCTAATACCAAATAAAACTCACTGTTTTGCGCAGTGCCGAATGCAAAAATTTTGTTTAAAATAATTTATGTGTAAAACTTAATATTATTCGTCACAAAATTGGATATCAGAAATTTTGGGGCATGAAAATGTTTTCGTCACTAGACTTTTACCTCGTAAAGAGGTTTTTTTTATGGGATATCAGAAATTTTTGAATAAGACATCAGAAATTTTGAAATTGCAATATTTTTTGACAGTATAGTTTTGTCAATTTTGTTTTTTGTTTGTACAGCTAAAACAAACTGTCTGGCAACACTGGTCCCCTTTACAAACACACATGCCCAGCGCATAAGCTATCAGCACTCTTCAACTCTGGCTGCTATGACACTTTGCAGCTGCTGTCCTATTCCCATTATACCTTTTTAAATAAAAAATAAACGTTAAAGGTATGCCTAAGAGCCCTTTGAAATACCTTTTCAACGAAATATAGATCATATCTGTAGCTTCTATGGTTTGGACGCTATGAGGGTTTCAATTTTAGCGGTTTTTAGCGATTTCCCGCTAAACTAGCGATTTTTCGAAAAAGTAGAACAAACGAATCTCTATTTTTGATTATAAAATGATTTATCTGCCGCAAAAAGGAATTCACCACTTGCAAGCAGTTGTACATACTGCATATGTACATGCAGTAGTGTAAAGGTAAAAGGTAAATTCAGTTAATAGGTAATATCTTGTCCAAACGAATTTTGACAGATACGTGTTATATGTCAAAAA
The DNA here is from genome assembly GCA_037043405.1 of Drosophila subquinaria. Lineage (NCBI taxonomy): Eukaryota > Metazoa > Arthropoda > Insecta > Diptera > Drosophilidae > Drosophila > Drosophila subquinaria. The sequence goes on from JBAMBL010000592.1 coordinate 19,748, forward strand.
ACGCGGAATCAAATTGCCTATAACATATAACATATTTTAAAGTGATCTCATGTGTAGATTTTTCTTAAATCCCAAAAATGTTTAAAAAAATACCTTGTTTCACCTGTAGCCGTTTACCTTTTTACTTAAAAAAAAAACTTTGAAGGTATGCCTAAGAGCCCTTCGAAATACCTTTGCAACGATATATAGATCGCATCTGTAGCTTCTATAGTTTGGATGCTATGGGGGTTTCAATTTTAGCGGTTTTTAGCGATTTCCCGCTAAACTAGCGATTTTTCGAAAAAGTCGTAGAACAAACGTTTCTAGATTTTTGAGCGGGAACAAGTCCTCATTCAAACTTTAAAGCTAAATCAACGCTTTGATACAAACAAACAAACAAACAGACAAACTGACTTTTCATCTCATTTTCGGAAGGCCACTAAAAATTTCAAAATTAATTATCTTTTGAACCAGCGGTCGGATTTTGATGATCAAGGTGTCATTCGACGAGTATTTTTGATAAGAATAGTAAAAAATTAAAATAAAAATAAAAAAGGCTCCACCGGCCCCATTTGCTCCAATCATTTAAATTTTTCCCCTCCCACTTACACCTGTTTATCTTACGAACCAGGTGAGTTTTCAAAAGTCTTAGTATGCACATTTGTAAGTTTAATTGATACCTTTCGATCGGTATATAGCTCGACCTGATCGGACAGTCATAGCAAATTTTCCATTCTTCCTGTGTATATATGCTAGTCGCCTTCGCACCCTTCGTGCTGCTTTCGTCACTAGCGCGGACTGCCGTCCGCAGTGATAAAAGAAAATCAATTTAAAAAAACCAACATTTTTTAATTATTCATTATTGAATTGGCAATGGCTTGTCGCTTTGATTCGGGTGTTGCGCCAAAGAAAAGACCTGCATTGGAGTCCTCCTCATCCTCATCAACATCCTCATCCTCATCTATACCTGAGCCCAATTTTTCTTCAAGCAGCATATTGTGAAGTGCGCAGCAAACAAGGACCCATTTGCAAAATGTTGCGTGGCTTTTGCGGTCTCGAATGTTAATTCTCATCTCCTTCAGACTCGAAAATTTTTCTTTCAGCAGACCAAAACAATTTTCGACTCGCACGCGATATTGGCTATGAGTCTTATTAAAAATGTTTTTCATGCTCGATTCAGCTGATGTTGCATTGCATCGGTAGGGTGTGATTAAAAATTTTGACAGCGGATAGGCTGAATCTCCGGCAATCCATTCTTCGCCTGATAAGTATTTATCATGCTCCCTAAACAAAGCGCTTTTTTTAAATATTTTGGCATCATGGTAGCTACCGGGACTACCAACAACAACGTTCCGTATGCGTAAATTGTGGTCGCAGACAACTTGCATCTTAATAGCGTATATACGCTTTCTCGAGTAATATACCTCATGGTCCAGTTGAGGTGTTCTAGCAAGCTTTATCTCGCTACCATCAATGTATCCAATGCAGTATGGCAACTCGTGTATGGTTTCTAGAGCAAGTTTCTTGCGTTCAGCTGCATTTGGCCAGTAAATAAGTTGAGACAACTTCCGGAGAATGGCACTAAATACCCTGTCGGTTATAGAACCTATAGTTCCACCATCTCCTACTCCAAACAAAGTTGCCATCTTCCTTAAAGCAGCAGCTTCTCCGGATGATCCTAAGCGAAACAAAACAATCGCAACCTGTTGTTCAACAGACATTTGAGGCCGAAATAGCGATGATTTGAAACCGGAATCATTGCGGACGAATTCCACTATTGTTTGGAACTGCATCTTTGTGACTCGCAGCATTTGGAGAAACCGATCCTCATTGAAGTTTGGCAATACGTGGGTTCGCCAATCGATTGACTTGGGAACAGAAAACTCAATTCCACGGCGACACGATGAAATTGTTAATATATCCTCCATTAGTTCGTCCATTACTTCATCGTATGCAGCATGGTCATTGTCTAAAATGTTCAAAGCCTTAGTTGTGTTTATGTCTGTTGCAATAACTGCATACGTACCATCGAGCAACTCCAATTCCCATAGAGCTAAATCAAGCTTCCGCTTAGTTAATTGTTTTTTTATTCCTTCTCTTGGCATTCTGATTACAAAGTCAGGTCGAATGATTTTCTTTTGAATTGAATTGAACTGTCAGCTGATTTATCATAAATACAACAACAGAAACTTAAAAAGGTCGCTCACTAGCTACAGTGATATCACTTTGCCACATAACACAAATATCATAGTTTCTGAATACCCTAATTGACTTTGACCAAATAAGGGACACCCTAATGTACATTGTACATTGGCTGTTATCTAGGCTGTTATCTCGTAAAAAGGCTTTTTTATAAAATTAAATTAAACTTTCAATTAAAAAAACGCAATTAAAAGTTGCTGGTGACTGGGCACATAGCTGCGGATATGCTGACGCTTTGTATTTGTCTACGATTGTCTTTCTGATATTCAAAAAAAAATAGAATGATCAGATTCAAAATTCCATTCCAATTAACGATTATTGATAATGTTTGTGAATTAGTTTGGGCACTCAAGCGATTCTATTTATCATAATATGTGTAATAACATTATTTACTTCAATGGTTAGTTCAAATAAATATTGCAATGCGAAGCACACTAACTGCTATTGGAGTTGTTCTCGTTTGGATTACACTTAAACAAAAATACAATTAGGGTGTTCACTTTGCCCTAGCAGCGTTGCAGATTGAAAACGTTGCAAGCTTGCTGCAAGAACAGCGCTTTACGTGCAACGCGTTGAACATATTCAACAATATGTAAACAAAAAACAGCCCACTTTAGTTATGTGCAATGCTTTCCACATAAAGCGCTGTTCTCGTAGAGAGCTTGCAACGTTTTCAATCTGCAACGCTGCTAGGGCAAAGTGAACACCCTAAATGTAAGCTGGTTTCATGCTCATATAAAAAAATTTTACTGTTGCATTACATTGACAGGAAGCTGTCGAATTCAAATTTACAAATGCAATTTGTAAGAGCCATAATGAAGCGTGGGTTCTTATTCACCAATGTCGCCTGTACGCTATCAACCGCAAAAGGAACACTTTAAACTTTAATGGAACTATCCTTCATCCTGCACACGATATTTCTCTACATCTGCAACTTTTTAAGAGAGCCAATGGATACAAGCCGTGGCTCTACAATGTGTCCCTAGATGTCTGCCGATTCTTAAAGAAGACCTATAATCCATTTGCAATTCTTGTTTTTAGTCTATTTAAAGAATTCTCAAACTTTAATCACTCATGCCCACTAACGGTAAGTAATAAATGTGTTATGAATACAATTACACGGAAATAATGCATGCTTTTGCAGGGACGCAATTAGTTCAAGGATTTTATCTTCGACCTAGATATTACGACTTCCTTTTCCAAGCGGGGATTACTTACTCGCATTCACTTGGTTTATGGATAAGAAGCCACAATTCTTTACAAACATATATTTTGTATTTCAGAGGATTTCTGAAATTTATAAATTACCCTAAGCTAAAAATAATATTGAATATATGGTTTCTACATCATCTATCAACTAATTGATCTTTTTTTTGGTATATATTAATGCGTTTGTTGGATTTTAAGTATCTACTGTGCCTATCGCAGATTAAATTGTCAATCGCTTGAACTCTCTTAAGCTCGAGCACCAAGTCTCTAAATGCGCTTGTTGTTGCGACTGTGCTTTCTGCGCTCTGCACATTGCCATTGCCAGCAATAAAGTATTTTAATTTAAGCATGGAAAGGAAGAACACGAGAGTATAATTTAGTTTCACATTTGTGTTGCTTTCCAACCGTCAATTATATTATATTTGATCAAGATAGCAAATAGATATTCTCTCTATTTTTAATCCCTTCAAAGATATCACGAGCTTTAATAATTCCTTCCCCTATAATGTAAGAAGCTAAGTCTTCAAATATTTTAAATATACACATATAAATTTAGTATTTAGTATTCTTTTAACACAGGGTAACCAATTAGTCAGAGGACTATATATTCGGTATAAATTATTACGACTTACTTTGCTTTTCGAGAAAAGCCAGCAATTTACTACAGATTGTAAAGGATTAGTAAAGGTATTAGTAAGAGTATCTAAATAAAGAATAATTTGTAATTGTCTGAATGCCAAACATTTTCAAAACAAATTTATAACTGAGAGTTCAACAGAACTAATGATTTGACAATGCTTAACTACAATCGGATCATTATTGCAAAGGTCACATAGGAAATATTTATATACATAAGCTGATTTATGAAATCAATTTTAAACTCGTTTATTAGCCAGCTCTAAATTAGTTAATCTATTGAAGCGACCAATAATTTGATATTTGATGCTCACTAATTCAGTTTGCTTTTTTTTTATAATTTTTTGAAAATTGCTAAAAAGACACTTTTTATGTAAAAAGTCGGAAAAAGCAGGGAATATGCCTTTCCCTAGCACTAGTTTACAGCCAAAATGCAAAGTGAATCAAATCAAAATTTTTTCTTATGGACTTTGGCCTCCTAAACACGAAAATGGCATTTAAAATTTTTTTAATTTAAGCGTTTTCGAAATATTAAAATTTTTTCAAACTTTCGAGGTTACTCCAACACTTTTGAGTATATTTCCATTTCTATTTATTCGATTTGGCCAAGCATCCACTGTTCCAAAGAAAAAAAGGTATTGTTCATAAAAATCCATCGACAGATGGCGAAGTAATGCAAAAGTGAGTATCTTAATTGTAGCGGTATTTGCATAAGGCGACCAAACGCACTTGTAATGTGCAAGGGCGTCGGCAGGTTAACATAGCTGCTAACATAGCTGTTAACATAAATAAAGGAAAAAACGTGACCATCTAAAAACACTTAAATATGTATTACTTCGCCATCTGTAAATGGATTTGCGTGAACAATACCTTATTTTCTTTGGAACAGTACAGCTTTACGTTAAACTTTTAAAGTTAATTTTATCTTTGTGATTTCTATCTTTTCCAGGACTATATGTTAGCTTTCGATCTCAAAAAATACCAAAAAACGCCCATTTTCTACCTTTTTAAAATCGCTAGCACCTGAACTGCTGAACCGATCTTTATTTTGTATGGAGAAAAGTTAAAGAGAATTAACTTACCTTTAATTTAAGTGCTTGCTTGGCTAAATCGAATAAGTTGAAATGGAAATATACTCAAAAGTGTTGGAGTAACCTCGAAAATTTGAAAAAATTTAAATATTTCGAAAACGCTTCAAAAAAAAAATGTAATTTTCGTGTTTAGGAGGCCAAAGTCAATAAGAAAAATATACTTTGATTCACTTTGCAAAAAAAAGTTTTAATTTTGTAAACTAGTGTAATGGTCAATACCAGCAAAAATATTTTTGAAAAATTTGCAGTCACTCCTTAAATTGTTTGAAGAATTTTTTTGCATTAAAATATTTGTTTTTATAAATCGAGGGAAAAAGTTTCGAAAATTGACTTTTACATAAATTCGAAATTTTCGGAGGGTACTTAATGGGTTAAGGAAAGTTGTATATCATTTAAACGGAATTTAAATATATATATATATTTAATATATACATATATATTGATATATATAGTGATTAATGGGTTAAGGAAAGTTGTATATCATTCAAACGAAATTTAAATATATATATATATATATTTAATATGAATTAAATAATTAATTCCTTTGCGATCTTATTCTATGTCAGATAAGACAACTTATTAGAACTGATTAATGGGAAGTGTGATGTACATACATTTCTCAGGAATACATTTTTTTTGACACTCGGGCTATTGTGATAACACCGCTACCAAATTTTGACTACAGATTAATATTACTACAAATTTATTTTTATTCTGTATGAAATCTGCATTTTGTTCATAATAATTTGTTAGATTACGTAAATTTATTAATAAATGCTCTTAAAAACTGGGCATATGGTTTTTCATGGGGAGAATAATGAAAGCCCTAATGAGCCCTAATCAAGTGATCATATGACAGGTGTGTTAATTGATGATCAACTATAATTTTTTGATTACATTGATAGCATGGGCTGATATGGATGCGCATGGGGTTGACATTGGGCAGGCAGGGTCAATTAATTAGTGATTGTGTATGAATATGTTACAAAATGTAAATTGATAATGTGTGCTTGGAAATGTTGTTTCTGATCTCCTTGAGTGCCCTCGCGTCCATGCAAAAAGTTGTAGACCTGTTCTTATGCAGGTTATAGACTCCGCCCACGGCTTGTAAAAGAAGTTCTCTATCAATAACAATAAAAAGAAAGCCGATTTTGGTTTTTGTGAGCAAAAAAAAATGTATAAATAGTATAAATTTAGGAGCTCTTTGCTAAGACATTAGAGTTTATGTTTATTATTGAAGAGATAAGCGTTCTCCCAAATTCATTTGCATAAAAATAATACAAAACCAACTTTAGAACCGAGCTTCAGCACCGACTCAAGAACAACACTTCAACAACAGCAGAAGGTCAACATCTGAAAACAGCTAAATTACAGCAGCAGGTCAACAACAACAAGAGTCAGGTCAACAAGAGATCAGCAAGGACAACTCAACAACAACAACAAGAACTATAATAACAACTACATCAAAATGAATACCCAGGGAACAATAGATTGTTCCTCGTGCCAAAACTACATTTTATTGGGAACCCTCGAGCGGATCGATCAGAGTGCAATGCCCCCTTATTATATATGTATTTAAAAGAAATCTGAAAGTGAGTCATAACTTAGTAGTTAAACATTAATTTTTTTAAATATATTAATGCAGTTATAAATTTTGAATGTATGAAAGTGACGAAGCAAGCCTTTTAAGCAATTTTCAAAAAATTATAAAAAATATAAGCGAAAAGATTTTTGAAAATGTTTTTGCATCCCAAAATTTTTTTTTCAAAAATCGAGGAAAAAAGTTTTGAAAGTTGACTTTTTTTAAAATTTGAATATTTTAATGGGTACTTAATAGGCTAAGGAAAGTTATGCAACATTCAAACGGAATTTAGATGACCTTTCCAAATATATTTTTTAAATTTGAAGACTTGACTTACAATAGCTGTTATAGTAAAAGAAAGAGTGTATTTATTAATTTGGCCAGTAGTGTATATGAAAGTAGCTAAAAATGTTTATCCAAAATTTCTTAACATCATAATAAGAGCAATTGCATTCATAAATATGAAGTTACAAAAATCATTTTTTATTGAAAAATATTATTGCAAATTTTGATCGGTCCTGTTTAATTCTATGTATACTTTCCCATCATTTCGTTTGATGACCATATACTTTTTTTCCTTTAATACACCGATTAATCCTTCAATAATTGAGAACCTCTTTGGTAAGTATAGACAATACTGCTCCAATTCCAAAGCAATAATATATCCAATCCTTGTATTTACCTGCCGTGCGCTAAGAATGGGGTAGGTGACGTCAACTTCCATCTTACACCCAGCGACAAAAAAAAAGCCGCACTATTTCTTTTACTATAACAGCTATTGGAAGTCAAGTATTCAATTTTAAAAAATATATTTGGAAAGGTGATCTAAATTCCGTTTGAATGATGCATAACTTTCCTTAACCCATTAAGTACCTCGATTTTTCCAAAAAAAATTTTTGATGCAAAAACATTCTTCAAACAATTTTAGGAGTGACTGCAAAAAAAAATTTTCAAAAATATTTTTGTTAGTATTTTTTAAAATTATTTGAAAACTGCAAAATAGGCACTTTTTGCATGAAAATGGGTTAAAATTGTCATTTTTGGGATTTTCAAAAAATTATAAAAAATACTAACAAAAATATTTTTGAAAATTTTTTTTTGCAGTCACTCCTAAAATTGTTCGAAGAATGTTTTTGCATCAAAAATTTTTTTTGGAAAAATCGAGGAAAAGAGCTCGAAAAATTTTTTTTTTCCAAAATTCGAATGTTTTAATGGGTACTTAATGGGTTAAGGAAAGCTATGCATCATTCAAACGGAATTTAGATCACCTTTCCAAATATATTTTTTAAATTTGAATACTTGACTTCCAATAGCTGTTATAGTAAAAGAAAGAGTGCGGCTTTTTTTTTGTCGCTGGGTGTACTTTTTGAAATAATTTTTCTGATTGTGCATTTATTTAAGGCTTTTATCGTGGCTTGAAGTCGACACTGATACTGGCGATGATTCATTTTATTGGTGTCGTTGTTGTCGCCCGCTGTTGACTTGTTGACTGGTCAATGGTACTATTACTACTGTCGATGTAGTTGAACTGATGCCGTCACCCCTGTGTGCGCTGTTGATCCCTTGACTCTTGACCTGTTGCTAATGCTGCTGCCGCTGAGGTCCTGACTTTAAGTGTGGCTCGACTCCACTTCTTCTCATCTTTTATAGCTCAACCAATGCACCAGCCCTCTATTTTGTATGTGTGTGTTTGACTGTGTGTGTGCAAGGGCGTCGGCAGCTTTTCAAGCAGGGGGGGGCCAAAATTTTTTTTCGCTTTCACAATGCCGCAATAATGTTGACAGAAATTATAATAATGTAGCTATAGACCTGAAACTTGGTACACTTAATGGGCATACCATATATAAAGCCTGAGAAAAAATTTAGACCGATCGGGCCGAATAAGAAAAAGTGTAAAATATTTTAACAAATCTATATGTATAGCTAGAGACCTAAAATTTGACATACAATTTAGTTAGGCTAAAATAGAATTTATACTTATTTTTGTTTTTTATCATCTGACTCCGAAAACTATTTTTCAATTTTTGCGCATATATACACACTTGCAACATGTGATATTTCACGAAAAGAGGCAATAATGGGCAAAAAATATTAATACCATCTCATTATATTTATATTGACAATTAACATTGCGTTAATATAATTTACAACCAACTACAAGCAATCATACTTTTCTTTTTTACCACGGAACACAACAATTTTTAGGTTAGAAATGCTAAAAAACATCACTTTACAGAAGCACATAAAACTAAGTTAAATCACATAAAACAAGTAATTCATGATGACCTTATAATATAAATAGATACCTTTAATTTTGTTTTCCATCTTAATTTTCTTTAAAATTCGACGTAAATTTCACTTGATAAAGATTTAAAATGTATTCTTATTTGCAACACGAGCAAAGTGAAAACCTGCGGTAAAATATTCGTTGACTTTCAGGACTTCGTAAAATAGCAGGGCTACAATTAAAACTGTAACACCATGATTTTCAAGTGCAAAAAATAACTCTCTATAATATAACATATACTGGGGTGCCACAGAAATCTCTTTCACCTGAAAAATGACGTAAATTTCATACAAATGTACGTCAAATTCAGGTGAAAGAGATTTCTGTGGCACCCCAGATAAGGTATTCACTTGACCCTAGCAGCGTTGCAGGTTGAAAACGTTGCAAGCTTGCTGCTTGAACAGCGCTTTACGTGGAAAGCGTTTCGCATAATCAGCAAAATGTAAACAAAAAACAGCCCACTGTGATTATGTGCAACGCGCTGTTCACGCAGCAAGCTAGCAACGTTTTCAACCTGCAACGCTGCTAATATTGTTTTTGCATAACTCGTAAAAAACAAAATTGACTTTCTGCCCAAATCTGGAAGCTAAATCATGTAAAGTTATGAGTGTAGGAGTGCCCCCCCCTGCCGACGCCCTTGTGTGTGTGTGTGTGTGCATGTGTATGAGTGCGGATGAAATCGTTCTCAAAAAAACACCTTTAATTTTCTTTTGAGTAGCAGATGAATATACTTCTATTAAGCAACCGATTAATTGACTGAAATAAAATGTGAGGCACAGGTGCTTATAGTTGTATAAATTAAAACGTTGAACCTAGAGATGGGCATGGGCCTCCTTTTTGAGGCACGGCACGGGCCAAGCAGGGCTGGTAAAAACTGAGGCCCAACACGGCCCAACACGGGATTTTTTTAAATAGGCACGGCACGGCACGGGCACGGCACGGACAAAAACTTTATTCATTTTTGTCACTTCATGGCGTCACTTTTTTTATTATAATGGCATCAATCGTGCTATCAATGTTGTAAGTGTTCGCAAATTGTGCGATACATCGATGAATTCTACAGCTCAAGCTGACAAACATGCGATAAAACTACGCCAACTTATCGATAGTACCATATTTAAGCTCAAAATCTGTACCGTGCCTTCCGTGCCTACCGTGCCTACCGACTTTGGCACGGTAAAACACGGCAATTTTTAATAAGGGGCCCAACACGGATTTTTTTTAAATAGGCACGGCACGGCACGGACACGGCACGGCCCATGCCCATCTCTAAGTTGAACCCTCGCATAGTTGTATTTTATTCCATTTCCAAAGCATTTTATTACATCTTTTGTCGGTTGTAAGCTCCAGAACTGTCAAACAATTGTACCAAATTCATATTTTTATTATAAGCCATCCAATGTGTAAACACCACATTCCTGACTGTAAGGTGATTGGAAGTGTCTCCCTCACAAATAAGTACATCATGAAATTGGGGGATGTATTTTCGACAAAAAATGTTCAGTGTCTAAATTTGTTAATGCTTTTTTGGGTAGCCTTTTTAATAGTTTGAGTTAGTTTATATAGTTTGTGGTGTAATCCGTAGCCCCTTCGACAGGGTCTTAGATACATTCGCTTTCCCAATCAACCACTTCCGTTTTCATATTACCTTCTCCCTCTTTGAACATCTGTTTTGTCGTCCTTGCATTGTTAATTGAATTTTCAACAGCTGCACTACCAAAGGCTAGACTTTCTAGAGCGTCCAGTGCTGTGATAATTGGTACAAGTGGTAAAAGCTACAACTTTACAGTAATTACATGGGGAACTCTAATATTTTTCTTACCACCCACTCTCTATACTTTACACTTTCACAACCATTCTAAATATTTTTTATGACTTTATGGTATTGGTTATCAAATATGCTGACGCTTTCCCTCGCATCAAACGTTTCTCTAGTTTTGTTTGTTTGTTTGTCCACAGAAATATATTAAGAAATATGTGCCACTTGTCTAATCAACGATATTTTCTCATCGAATGAACACATTGAGTGTGATTTGCGTTTAATAAAGCAAAATCAAAATATCTTTGTTAGAAATTCTTGCAGAAAGCATATCCCACCTATTTACCCTAACAACAAAAATTTAAACCAAAATATGATATTCGATTTACAATCCAAAATCAAGATCTGTTTGAACTTCCCCATGAGAGATATCTTTAATTTCAAGTAATCATTAAAGTGTTATCAGCCGAAAACACTGCTTCAAAAAAAATGCAATAACGCCGTGGACTTTATAAATCTTTCCAAAATCCAATAAAGCTCACGGGCTTTACTACACTTTTCTAATAGTTTTACTATAGATTTGAACTATTTATCTACAGACAGAGACAGAGCAAAACAGACTTTTTTTTAGCATTTTCAGTCAACTTTCAAAACTAAATTGCCCAAAATCTTAAAGTGGCTACATGAAATTAATCGCGTAGCTTATCGTTACTTAAAATGCATTTAAGAAAGTCCATCATTTGGTTGGATTCGAATTGAGAATCATCACTCTTTTCAACATCTTGTCCAGACTCGGAATCCGAACCAGTGTGTTCAAGGTTTGAGTCGCATTTCAAAAAATTATTTTCCTTGTTGCTGAAAGAAGTCATGAAGCGAAATTTTCTTTTCTTTCAGAATTAACTGTTAAATTCTGCAAACGTTTTTCTTTAATCCTTTATTTTAGGCGTTGCTGGGTAAGGACACTTAAAACTCCTTGAGAAGCTACTCTCAAAGTTACTGATGTAGCGAAATCCTCATTCGCATAACGTCAAGAAATTTGTAAAATGTGCGGTGCCTCTGCAGTTTTCGTGCCAGCAATGTGTTGAAAGGCTCCAAAGATCTTGTTGTCCACATATTTTGAACAGAAAATGCCTGGGGTGTGTATTGTAGTTTGTTTATTTTAATTAAGTTATTTGTGATTTGTTTTTTTTTTTTATTGAACTTACTGTTCTTCTTTTTGGAACTAGCTTACTTTATTATTTATTATACATCCTGACCAAATTTGGTTGCAATCGAAGCACTATATCAAAGAAGTGCTATCGGAACGATCAGTCGAAAATCAAATTTTAGTCCGAAAAACTTTTTTTTCGTTTGAAATATCTCACCGAATTGACGAATATAAGTCTGGGGTGTTTACATAAAATGTATCATTTTGCTGCCGTTAATCTAAAATTAAGATTTAGTATAATATGTGTTTTGGAGATATCTCAACTATACTCACATTTTGGAAATTATCTATTGTCATTAACGTTATTTATGATCGAATTGGTTTAAATCGGCTCACATAATAATTAGTTGAAAATTTAATGGGGCATCATCAACCCTTCGGCATGCCTTACGTCTTGTGGGCGTAATTCTTTTTTGGAAAGTAATAAGTGTTATTTTTGGATGTGCAATAATGACCATTGGAGTTACTGCATGTACCCTTATTGCCACACTAAAAAATAAAAATAAATAATTGTATGGCATTCTTTTTGATTTAAAAATATTTAATAAACGAGGTCTGTAATTATTATAAGTTGTGTTATAAAATTATAAAATATTTATTCATTTTAATTTTTATTGATTTGCTTACAAAATAATGATTTTATTTAAGTTATACTTTACAACTCAACCAATCATCTTTATTTTTGAGCAAAAAAAAAATAAAATTTATGTAATAATATTTTTGTTTTTTTTTTTCTTAAATTTAAAAATTGATTGAAAAAAATGTTCAGTCTAGTGGCTGTGACCACTTTTAGTCATAGCATTCAGTCAGTTAATATTGCAATGATTTCGGATTTTATTTTATCGTACTTTTCGTCTTTTAACCTCGTCACCACTGGCATTTGCAGACCATTAAAAATATGTTTTGTAAGAATTTGGAAGTTGTCCGCATTTAATACAATAAACTGCATTTTCTGGGTGGTCACCAGATCAACGTTTGCATCCTGGACTTAACTTGGGCACATAGTCACTGTAAATTTAATTTTATTTTTGGAATTTTTTTTACACATTGCAGTGTTCTGAAAAAATCATTTGTGTAAAAATAGTACCAAATCCGACTCAAGAACCGACCGGCAGCAACACTTCAACAACAGCAGTATATCAACACCTGAAAACAGTTCAAAACAGCTCAGTTACAGCAGCAGATCAACAACAACAAGAGTCAGGTAGACAACAGATCAGCAAGGGCAACTCAACAACAACAACAACAACTACGATAACAACTACATCAAAATGAATTGTCAGGGAACATTGAATTGTTCCTTGTGCCACAGCTACATTCTATTGAGCGAATCGATCAGAGTGCAATGCCCCTTTGTTATATAAGTATTTAAAAGAAATCTGAAAATAGTTCAAGAATTTAGTTTCAAAGATCCCACCATGTTAAATGAGTCAAAACTTAGTAGTTAAAAAATTAATTTTTATGGAAAATATATATATGTATGGAGTTATAAATTTTGGTAGGTTTAATTTTATTTGAAATATATATTTCTTATATTTATAATAGAAGATACAGCTATGGAAATAATAATAGAAACGACAGTTATTTTGACATTACAATCAAACATGAAGATCAACTTCCGTTGTTTTGGCAACAATGGAAAGGTTATTTCAATCCCGTTTGAATGATACACAACTTTACTTAACCAATTAAATACCCATCAAATATTTCGAATTTTTGTCTACTTTTGAAATTTTCTCCTCGGGCTTAATCAAAAAATGTTTTAATGCAAAAAGTTTCTCAAAACAAAACTAATAGTGAGCAGTGAGTTTTATTTTGTATGAAGAATTGAGACATTTTAGCGCAATGTGCCGAGTGCAAAAAATAATTTATGTGTAAAACTTAATATTATTCGTCACAAAATTGGATATCAGAAATTTTGGGGCATGAAAATGTTTTCGTCACTAGACTTTTACCTCGCAAAGAGGTTTTTTTTATGGGATTTTTTATGTTCCCAAGATAACCTACCAAGTTTCATATGATTTGGGGCAATATTTCATATAGCTGCCATATAACCGATCTGAGCGACATGCAACTAGGTTTTTGGCATGTGTCTATTTATATAATTGACGAAGGCTTTCACTATTTTATTTATTGACTTAATATTCTCGTTATTTTAATCTTTTTGTTCGATAATTTCCAATATGTGCTGTTATACGGCTTCTTCTGAGTGATCAGCACGACAAAACACATATTGTACCAGAAAAATTTTATTTTTTCGAAAATGTGTGTATTCGGACAAAAAGGATTAGTTTCTAATTAATCTGCCACTTTGGTTAATAGTTTCTCACTTACAACTTTCTGCAACGCTTTGCCATGCAAAAGTACTGATCCACGAAACACAACTACACTTGTTAACAGTGTTGCCAACGCCTCGATACAAAAATGTCCGGTTAAGCCCAAAAAAAATTCAGAAAAAGGACAGTTTTTTTTTAAAGGTCAAAAAATCTGGACTTACAATGTTTTTTTATTAATTGAAAGTATTAGCTCTTTATTAGCCAGTAAAATATTTTCCACAGGATATGCATCAATTGTTTTTTTTTTAATTTTCAAAGATATTCGACGATCCGAAAATGAATATATTAAATGAAGCGTAGATGAAATAAATTCTACGAGCGACTTAGAACCATGGGGATAAATAAAGAATAAAGTAAAATAAATTTAAAAAAAAAAACAAAAATTTGTCCAGAAATCGCAGTCTTAAAAATGGCAAAATGTGGCCACAAAAAGGACAAATTGACAGCACTAGCTGCTGCAGCTTCGTGAAAGGCTTATCAATATCGGAAAATATAATCACCCGGAATTCATAAAGATAAGCGTCAATTAAAAAAGGAAAGACAGGATATAACAAAAAAAAAGGAACGGACAAATCTGTCCGCAAAAACTTTCGCCAGAACAAACAATCAAAATTGAAATTTTTCCCCGCCAATTTCATAAAAAACGGGTGGTACATAATTAGCTGACTTTAACAGCGCGCAAACAGTGCAGTATTGCTCCACATGTTAAAGTTAAATATTTTTTTATCTAACTAGGGTGTTTTAAAATTAAAAATCAACAAAATTTTAGAAAACTTAACAAACAAAAATTGACTTCATGCCAAAAAAAAAACACAATTCACTGGCATGTGTTGGCCATTAAAAATCTGTTTTGTAAGAATTTGAAAGCTGTCTGCATTGAAATTTCTGGGTGGTCACGAGATCAACGTATGCACTCTTGACTTCACTTGGGCACATAGTCTCTAGGGTGTCCCTTTTTATTCAAAGTCATTATTTTTTAACGGGCTAGTTTTGTTTATTTGGTCCTAAAGCACTCGGAAATAAATTTTTACCTCAATCGGAGTATTATAAACCGTGCCGACTTGGATCGGAAAATTTTAAAATTATATGGAACAAAAAAAAATCAAAATTTTTTTTTGATTTTTTTTATTATTTTGTTGTTTCATTTGGTCCTAAAGTACTCGGAAATAAAGTTTCAACTTGATCTGATAATCACATTCCTTGCTTCACATGAAAAACATCGATAAATGTATTCGGAAAAAAAATGTGTTCAGATGTAAGTTTGAATGTGTTATAGTACTCCGATAAAGTTGAAACTTTATTTTTGAGTACTTTAGGACCAAATGAATAAAACAAAAAAATAAAAAATTAAAAAACAAATTTGATTTTTTTTTGTCTCGTATATTTTTAAAATTTTCCGATCCAAGTCGGCACGGGTAATCATACTCCGATTGAGGTCAAAATTGATTTCTGAGTGCTTTAGGACCAAATGAACAGAACTAGCCCGTATGCGTTTAAAAATAATGACTTCGAAAAAATAAGGGACACCCTAGTAGTCACGGTAATTTTAATTTTTTTCAGGAATTTTATTTAGACATTGCAGTGTTCTCCCAATTAATGTACGTATAAATAAAACCAAATCCGACTTATGAACCCACCGGCAGCACCGACTCAAGAACAACACTTCAACAACAGCAGTAGATCAACACCTGAAAACAGCTCAAAACAGATCCGTTACAACAGCAGGTCAACAACAACAAGAGTCAGGTCAACAACAGATCAGCAAGGACAACTCAACAACAACAACAAGAACTATAATAACAACTACATCAAAATGAATACCCAGGTAACAATAGATTGTTCCTCATGCCAGAGCTACATTCCATGGGGAACCCGCGTGCGAATCGATCAGAGTGCAGTGCCCCCTTGTTTTATATGTTTATTTTAAAAAAATCTGAAAGTAATATCTGTTAAATGAGTCATAACTTAGTAATTAAAAAATACTTTTTATTGAAAATATATAAGTGCAGTTATAGGTTTATTTGACAGATTTAATTAATTTTGGGACATTAACTCTGTTTTATATATACACTAACATCATAAAAAGAGCAATTGCATTCGTAATTATGTAGTTACAAAAAAAATTTTTTATTGATAAATATTAATACAGTTACTAATATTGATCGGGTTCATTTAAAAATATGTATACCTTGTTATTATTTCTTTTGAAGACCATATACTAGTACTTCTTTCCCTTTAATTTAGCGATGGTTTCATCTGAAAGTTGTGAAAACCTCTTTGGTAGGTATAGACAAAATTGCTCCACTTCCAAAGCAACGAGATCTCCAATCCTTGTGTATCTCCTCCGTGCGCTGAGAATGGGGTAGGGGACGTCAACTTCCATCTTACTTTTTGAAATAATAAGCCTGTTTGTGCAATCATTAAATTCTTTTATCACGGCTTGAGGGTCAATTTCCTGCTGCTCCAGGTCGTACTATCTGACAGTTGAACTGATGTCGTCACTCCTATTTGCGCTGTTGATCCCTTGACTTCTTGACTTGTTGCTGATGCTGCTGCTGATGTCGATCGTCGTCGTCTATCCCAACTGAGGTGCTGAGTTTGAGTGTGGCTCGAGTCCACTTCTTCTCATCTTTTATAGCTCAACCAATGCACCAACGCTCTATTTTGTGTGTGTGTGTGTGTGTGTATGTGTGCGAATGAAATCGTTCATAAAAACACCTTTAATTTTCCTTTGAGTAGCAGATGAATACACTTTTATTAAGCAACCGATTAATTGACTGAAAGTTAAAATATGAGGCACAGGTGCTTACAATTGTATACATTAAAACGTTGAACCCTCGCATAGTTTTGTTCCAGTATTTTATTTCATTTCCAAAGTACTTTATAACATCTTTTGTTGGTGGATATTTCTCAAAACTGTCAAACAATTGTACCTAACTTATATTTTTATTATAAGTCATTCAAGGTGTAAGCATTACATTCCTGACTGTAAGGTCGAAATAAGGGTATGTATTTTCGACCATAACATTTTCCATGTCTTAATGTTTAAATGCTTTTTGGGGCAGCCTTAATATTATATAGTTTGTGGTATAATCCGTAGTCCCTTCGAGGGTTTGGAACACGCTGCCAAACAACCGCTACCATTTTCATATTACCCTTCCTCTTTAAGCATCTCTTTTGGTGTCCTTGCATTGTTAATTGGATTTACAACAGCTGCACTGGGTTTCCTAGAGCGCTCAGTGCTGACAGAATTAGTACAAGTGGTAAAAAACCTTAAACTTTGGATATGTTAATTACACGGGGAACTCTCACATTTTTCTTGACTGCTGTAATTATAAAATCGTGTACCCGATATTTTCTCCTCGAATGAACAAATTGAGTGTGATTTGCATTTAATAAAGCAAAAACAAAATATCTTTGTTGGAAATTCTCGCAGAAAGCATATCACACCTATTCACCATAACAACAGGCATTTAAACCAAATTATGAAATTCGAATTAAAATCCAAAATCAAGCCCACGGGCGTTTGTACACATTTCTAACGTAAAGATAATTTAATTTTGTTTTAAAATTTTTTTATATTTTAATATGGGCTTCAACAATTTGTCACTGGCAGAGCAATAGAAAGCTACAGTGAACCACTATGTCTTCATACAGTATAAATTTGTATTGCAATAAAGATGTTTTGATGCCATACGTTCTAATTATACAAAACTTTCATCAAACCATTAAGTTCCCATCGAAAATTTTAAATTTTAAAAAAAGACAATTTTTTAACTTTTTTCCTCGATTTTTTCCAAAAAATATTTTGAAAAATTCTTCAAACAATTCTAAGAGTGACTGCAAAAAAAAATTTTTGTTATTATTAAAGTTTTTTGAAAATCCTACAAATTACGATTTTAACCCATTTTTCCTACTTTTCACACAAAAAGTGGCTTTTTTCAGTTTTCAAAAAATTATAAAAAGTACAACCAAAAATATTTTTGAAACATTTTTTTTGCAGGCACTCTTAGAATTTTTAGCGATATAAATGTACATTATAAGTGGCCTATAATTTTTTTTATTATTTCTTGGAAATAAGTGCAAAAAAGTAGTAAATTTTTCAATCACGTTCAAATCAACCAGAACATACTTCGTTTGTAGAAAATCATTCTGAATCAGGATTAGAAATAAAGATTGGCCCACATTTTGCCCAAAGGACTTCAATTTAGCAATGAGTGCAAGAACAAACGCAGAGTTTTACGAGGCTTGGTCAAGCAACGTAAGAACCGTTCAGTTTAACTCCCTCCTACAGTACGTAGCGATGATTTTTGGCAATTGTATTGATCATATAAAGTTAAGGTTGCACTTAACAAAAATGTGCCATGAATTTGAGTTGAGGTGGAGTAAATCTAGAAGAGATAAATCCATATTTATGACAAATAAAGCAAGTTGGGTTCAGGGCATAATAAAAGTCGTTGATAATAAGATTAATGTCTCGCCTTCAACCTCAAACCGTCCTATTTTTATCTCAAGATCAATCTAGTGAAAAAAGTTATGATTCAAATTCAAATTCTGATTAAATTTGCAAAAAGTTGCTTCGTCTAACATTAAGTAAATTTTTTTTAATTAAAAAAAAAAGTTGTGAAAAATGTGAAGATAGCTTTTTTCTTTCAAAAAATTAAATACATACAAACAGGGGGGCTCCTACCACTGTTCGCTTTGCTAGCCTACCCCCGGCTCGCTTCGCTCGACTGTATGATACCTTGTGCCCTGGCACTCCGTTAGCCTAATACGTATTTGCACGCCACTAACCACTTACCGATTTAAGGCAAATTCGATCAAAATGTTAAAGACATAGAATATTCCCAATCTGTGAGCTCGGTTGAGATATCTTAAAAATCAGATAACAGAGATATCTCAAACAACAAAAGTTTTTCATACTAAGTCTACACTTTCGATCAATCGATCCTATTACAGCAATATGATATATTTAATCAGGATGTATGGGACCATCATACCATATCATACCATACACCTTATGCATGTCAGTTTGGTTCAGATATCTCAAACAACAAAAAGGTGTTTCATACTAAAACTTGATTTTTTGTCGTTAATTTTATTGATTGATCGTAAAAAAAAAGGTGAATCTGTAGACGAAGGGGGAGGGAGAGGGCTCAAATGATCCCTAATTAAGTGGTCATAAATGACCTATGACCCCTAATTAAGTGGTCATAAATGACCCATGACCCCTAATAATAAATAATCCCTAAAAAAGTGATCATTAATGATTCCTAATTAAGTGATCATAAAGTGAAAAGTTTAGAATGTGTAGACTGTTGTGGCAGGTACATTGATTGTTCGATCCATTAATTAAACAACCAATTGAGCTTGGCATGGGACAGACACGGGGTAGGCACAGTGCAGAGTCGTCCCATGTCGATCAATTAGTGATCAAGACAATTAGTGATTAGACACGGGTTGAAAGAAAATTCTCATTCAATGACAATGAAAAGAAAATTTATAATTGTTTTTGAATAAAAAGATTTAACTGGTTTTGTCTTGTACCTAAGAAAAATACACCTTAGAGTGTATGCAACAGAAGGTATAAATGTGGGAGCTTAATGTTCAGACTTTTCATCATTAATGACTCATGACCCCTAAGGAAGTGGTCATAAATGATCCCTAATAAAGTGGTCATAAATGATCCCTAATTAAGTAGTCAGAAAGGACTGTTGAGACAGGTAGATGCTCGTAAACACGTGGGCGATTTTTTAATGTTACCCACTAACACAGGAGCAAGAAAACCCACCCTGTATTAGTAATAAGAAAACTAGATTTGGTAGTTTGTTGGTTGGTTTATTTAGTAGTCTATTTTATTTTCATTTATTTGGTATTATTTACAAAACTATCAGCTATTTTATAATAACGTAACATAATATCCATTGCCTTCGTTTTGTAGCGGAACAAGAACAGATATCGACAACTCTCCGGTCCATTTGTTGCATCGTCCTTAGACCAAAAACAAGATGACAATTGTGTTCCATATCTTGATTTCACCCATTTCCTGCTCCTCTATCCATGAACATGAAATCCTTGAATAGAAGGAGAAACACTTGAATTTGTTTACTCAACATTCTTGATATCTTTATTGAGTGCTTGATACGAGCACGCTCGACTGTAGGCACACCTTTCCGCGAGCGAAACGAGCCGGGGTAGGCGAGCAAAGCGAGCAGCGGGCGGAGCCTCCTTGTTTTATTAATAAAAAAGAACACATTTTTACGAGTAAAACTTGAGTCTAAAATTGCTAAATGAGTTAATATGCGCGCCATTAATGCCACCATTTCCCCCTCCACCCATTTTCCATTTTTATTTTCGTAGTTAACAAAACGGAGTATTTTTCCATGACTTTTCTCTAAAAAGTTGAATATATCAGTTAATAAACTAAAAAGCAGAAGACGTTAAATTAAATGTTTGTTGAAACTGCATACCAAAAGTAATTACTTTCTACAAATTTAACTTATTACTTTACGTTCAAAGTACGGTAAAGTCGCAAAAAACTGTAAAAATTCATATATTTTGCCATATTATAATTTTCAATGTTTATTTTATATCTATCCGAGATTGCAGTGTAACACACCATTTGAAAGGTGTTACTTTTCACTTTCAACGAAGTATTACAATGTATTGTAGGATGCATAGCTTTCTTTACTGTAATTTAAAATGTTGATGTGCAACAAAAAGTTCTAGTATGTCACAATGTTACATTTAACTATATCTACAACCTACGCTATGTCGCATCTCAGAAGTTTTTTGTTTCTTTATATTTGAGCAAAAAAAATAATAATAAATTCAGTCTACACATAGTAGTTGCTGTTTCCATTTTTAGACATAGCATTCTGTCAGTAAATATTGCAATAATTTCAGATTAAATTTTGTCGTTCTTTTCGTCTACCAACTTTGTCACCATTTGCATGCCGTGAAAAATCTGTTATGTAAGAATTTTGTAGCTTTCTGCATTTAACAAAGAAAGCTGAAGTTTTAAGTGGTCACGAGATCAACGTATGCATCCTTGACTTTACTGTAAATTAAATTTTTTTCGGAAACTTTCTTTCAGTCTTTCCTTCCGCCAAGTCGATTGCACATTCTTTTTTGTGCTCCATATTAACATCGCGGTAAGAATGATCAAAACATATTCTGCATCAATGCAACTAAGAGATAGCTTTAGCTAAGCTTTTCTTTAAGTAGAACAACACAACGATCATAGTCAAGCGCAACTACACGCACAAGAGAAATACAAGCTCTTAAAAATTGCAGATTTTGTTGATGAACTCACTTGCTGAATTTGGCTGGTGAAAATAAAAGTGAAGTAAGTACATTCATGATCATTTAGTCGAGTACACAGTCTTTTGCGTGGTTTAGTTCAAAGAATTGTCTAGAATTATACATACATATGTAGTATGTATAGAAAATGACTGAAGATAATATTGCAGTCAATGGTCATGGATTTTTTGACAATAACAACAAGTTTATTGGGAATAATATTTGGAATAGCATTTGGTTAAGAATCTTGACTTAACAATAATTTCATGATACGAGCACCATTTTTTATTAATCAATTAAATAAAAAGTCGCGAAAAGCTGGGTTCTACTATTTCAATTAAAGACGCAACTATCTGTAGAAAATAACTTCAGGTAAAAAGATCTTATGTAAGGGCATTAATATGAAACGATTTCTGGAAATACTTTTTACCTGGTTGATCTTGAGCACCTTGGATGTTCATTACTGAATACTTAAAAAAAAAACCTTTAAAGGAAAAAAGTAAGTTTTGTGCAATACATCGTCGTGAAGGAGTTTGTTTACTAAATAATGCCTACAATATTTTAAATTTTTATCGATATAATAGTAAAACAAGTGGGAAAGACTATAGTCGAGCTTCCGACTAAAGGATACCCGTTACTTATTTAAATAAATTGAAAATACAGTCGAACTTCCCTAACTCGAACTTCCCTAACTCGAAGTCTCTCTTACTTGAACAAAATCGAGTGGCAATACTAGGCAAATTTCATACAATTCTACTTCCCTAACTCGAAGTCTCCCTAACTCGAACTTTTTTCGTGGATAATGGTGATTCGAGTTAAGGCATTTAAATTGCTTAAAAACTTTAATCAGCCAATACCAACTTTCTATTTGTCAGATCTTATTACGACTTAGTAGGATGATAGATAATAATATAAGCTAACGCTAATTATAAAAAAAAATTCTGATTTCTTGAAAACAGTGAAATAAACTTGATCTGAGTGGGGTTTATAGAAGTCTGTGTGCCAAATTTGGTTGCTCTATCTCTTATAGTCTCTGAGATCTAGGACTCACACGGACGGACCAACGGACGGACAGACGCACATGGCTTTATCGACTCAGCTGTTGATGCTGATCAAGAATATATAGACTTTATGGAGTCAGAGATGCTTCCCTTGCTCTGTTGCATACATAGCAACGAATACAATATCACCTTTTACTTATTTTTTAGGTAACGGGTATGTATTAGCAAAATAACACTTACATGCATATGTATATGTATGTATGTACATATGTTAGAAGGCATTGATTTATATGGCCCCAAAAAATTAAAAAAAAATGGTAACCCTTACTTGTAATTTACGGTCAATCTTAAGATGTTTTCACCAAGAAACCATAGTTCTAAAATGAATTCCTGGTGCGCGCTTTTTGAGTTGAAAAATAATTTTTTTTATTTATATCTTGAGTTTTTATGGTCTAATCCTGACAAGCTTGGTATCAAGGTATGTTAGGTCCAGGACATTTAAAATTCCACAGAACCAAACGACCAAATGTTCTTAAAACATAATTTTAGTCCATGGAAGGACGATTTTATGATTTGATTCTATCCTAAAAAATTAGTCAGAATTAAAAATATTTTTTGGACCAAAGGAAAATTTGTATTACTTACTTTCTTAATGCATGTTTTTATTCAATAACCAAGTTGATATAGAACATGCCCTGAAAACAATAAGCTTTATAAGCTAAGACAATAAAATTCTGTGGGCCAAAAAAAGCTTTATAATAATAGAGCTTCTAATAATAAAGTACGTTAATTACCAAAAAATATGTAATATTCTAAGAGCTAAGCGTATTATAACTTTTCGCGATTCGCGAAGGCGGAAAGAGGCGTGGAAATATTGAAGCAAACTTGATCTACGTGGGGTTTATAGAAGTCTGTGTGCCAAATTTGGTAGCTCTAGCTCTTATAGTCTCTGAGCTCAAGGCCCTTACACAAACGGACAGACGGACATGAATATATCGACTCGGCTGTAAGTGCTGATCAAGAATAAACAAAGATGCTTTCTTCTCAAATATAATATACCCTTTTACTTTTTTTTAAGTAACGGGTATAAAAACAGCCACAATAACCAAAATCAACTTTTTTATTGTACTTGGGTGATGGCTTCTCTTACAGCACATGTTGACAATCTTAGCCGTGGGCGGAGTCTCCTAATTTTTGCATGCACTCGAGGGCACTCAAGAGTCTCAGGAAAAACAATTTTCAGGCTGCGTGCCAACCTCATGGTCACTTATATCGTCGCCTGTCATCAATGTAAACAATGAGGTTTATCAATCAATTACCGCACCTGTCACAACATGACTAGGGTACATTAGGGTTTCTATGCCCCCTCGGCCTGCATATTCTGACCCCCCCACTTTTGGCCCCCGCTTGCCCTTATTGACCATTTTTGACCGATCAATTTATCACAGATTATGTCACCTGGCTTGGATCCTTTTTCTCCTTGATATTCTTAGGAAACGGGTAAAAAAAATAAGTATATTTATAAATATATTACTATGATGATGTTAGCATTACAATATTAACACTTTTTTTCAATGTGAAACTTACTGTTTGAGGATACTAAGAAATTTTTAAAATTAAGAGTATACCATATACACAGAATTAAGAACCAATTTGTTTTCCAACTATTTGTGATACAGGCTTAGACTATGACCAGCCCGATTTACAGCTTTCTCACGAATTTGGCAAACAATCAGATAGTGGAGCTTATCAAGGAAAACGCGAGAGGAGAGATGCGCTTATGGATTCGAATGAAAATAACAATTTTTACGCTAAAAGAAATTATTGATGATACACTTGTGCGACTGTAACCATTGCCTATATGTATAGCCTAGTCGTGTCGTAATCATGACATAAGTCTAACTTTCTCCTATTTGCCTAACTGATCCTTGATCTCATAGTGCGCCTGGTGCTCGGATGTAAATCGTTGCTCAACAAGAAATGGCTGTGATCGCAAAAAGCAGCAGGATTGGATATTAAGTGGCTGTGAAACGGCAGCTGTAGGTCAAAAAGGCAGTTGTCCAGTCCCAGAAGAGATCTCCAGTATAGACAACTCAATGGAGCTCCGCTGTAGTTTCATCTTTAACAGAGATCAGTAATATGCCATGTCCCAACTTCAATCCAACACTTTATTTTACTAAAAATATTACAAATATACACATATTAAAATTGTAATTGGACTAGAGGGCAACACATGTCTTATTAGTTTTCAGTAACATTCAAGTTAAGGCACCTGATCCAGAAATTGTCGATGGTGTTATACAAATGTGGCAGAGCATTGCCAATGCTGTGATTCTCATCAGTGTAGGTCTTAAAATTGGCAATAGAAATGGATTAGAAAAAGTTTTCTTTTAAATAATTGTAGTTTTTGTCAACTCACTTGCTCTTCAAAAAGGATATCAGCTCTTTGGAGTTTTTTGGCAAAGAGCAGGGAGTTTTGATAATGCACATTGTCGTCGCCAGAGCCATGAATAAGCAAAAATTCATGGGTTCTGAAGTTATCCAAATTTTGAAAAACGTTGCTCTCTTCATATTTCTTCAGATTGTCATCATCCGTGGGCAGACCCATGTAACGTTCCGTGTAGATGGTATCTAAAAATAGGTTCAATTAAGTTGATTGAGAATACTTTTTTGGAATTTGCAATTAACAGCTTACCGTAGTACAACCAGGAGGTTACTGGTGCGACGGAGACTCCGCACTGGAAGATGTGTTCATCGTCCTTTTCGATGGTTTTGGCTGTCATGTAACCACCATAACTCCAGCCCCAAATGCCAGTTCGGTTGCGATCAATATAACCTAAATAGTCTTGCATCCATTTGGTGACATGCAGCTGATCTTCAACCTCGTGATCGCCCAAATCGTTGTTCACAGAGAACAACAGATCCTTGCCCTTGTTACCCGTGCCGCGTCCATCGATGTAGGCATAGATGGTATCCCTCTTGGTTGTGACAAAAGCCTCATAGCCCACGGTGAAGGATTTCGTGATGCGTACTGAATTGGGTCCACCATAGACGACAACAATCAATGGATACTTCTTGGATTCATCAAAATTAGGAGGCAGTGCCAATTTGGCCTTGCCCGTGCTGCCATCGGCCAGTTCGACGTTAATGAATCGATAGCTGGGACGCAACTTTGACTTTAAGTTAGCCCTATAAACGGTGTTCATCTCCCAATCGATCACCTTCTTTGATGTGGCGGACTCATAGATTTGTGTGTAGATCGGATTGGGTCCATTGCATGAAATGGTGTAGAAGGAGAAGGATTTGCTGATCGTGGCGCTCGCAGATAGACACTCATCATTATCGTCATCATACAGATCACAGCTAAGGCACACATCATTGCTGTACACATTATAGAGAGACGGATCACCCAGTTGCGTGGCCTGGTAGTAACTGAAAGTAGAAGAATGAGGGTTATTTTCAGAGATTCTTGTTTTTCATAGAACAGGTAACAAAGTAACAAACGAATTACATTTCAAAATTAATAAGTAAATCAAAAAAAAAAAAGAATATCATCATAAAATGAAGTACTTGAATTTTAGCCGTTTTGTTGTTTAGCTGTTTACATTGCTGTATACTTGTAATCTTAAGTTAAGTATGAAACGATCCTACGATTAAAATTCCGACTGACCGTTCCTATGACAGCTATGTGATACATATACATATATAATACTCAGATTTTAACCATACTTAGTCAGAAAATATAAGACCATGTCAACCACAAATTCTTTGATATTGGCTGAAATACTTCCAGAAACAACAGAGTTTTTTATACTAAACATTTGCTATTAAAATTTAATAATACTATAAATTTGTTATTAAAATTACTTTAACTGTACTTAAACTATGAGAACGTTGTTAACTAGAAACAAGTTTAAGTTTTTTAAGATTTCAATTAAGATTTCGAGCTTTTCAGCTTTTGAAATCGATTGTACTTAAAAACTTAAGTACGAAAATCTAGATTTTTTTCTGAATTTTCTAAATAAGTACAAGGGATTTTAAAATTATTTGAAATAAATAAAAAGTGCAATAAAAACAAATAAAAAATTATTTAATTCAAATACTGGACACATTATGCTTTGAAAAATTTATGTGTAAAGGAGACTTTGTACTTAATTAACAAGTGGGAATATGATATAAAAGCTTGTTATGTTTGAGATAGTTGTACTTACAGCTTATCATTGGCCTCATCATAGCCGTAGACATTGAGAACTGTGAACTTGCCACGCGACTTCCAGGTGTTGACACCCGTTTGTAGATTGAGGTTCCACACTTGACTCCAGTTATCGATGAAGTACACAAAGATGCAATTGAGGCCATTGTTAAAGCACTTGGGAGTGCTTAAAGGCACCCAGCCATTGGGTTCCTCGATGCGGGTAACCTCGGCACAGACGCCGCCATGACTGCAGCTCTGCAGTGAGGCCAGATTCTGACGTCGGTTCATCCAGGTAATGAGCAGATGTGTGTTATTCGACCAGACCACATTCTGTAGAATGTGATCGTTGCTCACAATATTAACGGGAGCATCGATGCGCATCATGACGGGATCATTGTTGCTCAGATCGTAGACACGCAGATATACAACGGGATTTGGTGTGCCAGATTTGGGATACTTTAAATTCTCTTCATGCGGATACTGAGAGTACGAGGTGGCGTCGTCGCCATAAAGGAAATACTTAAAGGTCTCAACTTTGGTATCATCGAAGAAACCCACAGCCAGTTTGCTGCCATCTGGCGACCACCAGAGGGCGCTGCCACTGCTCAGCACCTCCTCCTCGTAGACCCAGTCGGGCACACCATTATACACAATGCCATCCTTGCCATCCTCCGTGATGGCAATCTCCAGATTCTCATTGAAATGTATGTGTACATTATTCTGATACACATACGCCAATCGATCCTTAAGTGGCGACCAGCCACAATACTGCAATTTCTCTCCCTTATGAATCTTGATGGCCGTATTCGTTGCAATATCATAGACATCATATTGGGCCACATACGAATGACGGAACTTCTCAGTCAAGTTGTGACGCACCAGAATTTTCGTATTATCCGCGGAAAGCATAAACGAAGCACCATTGTAGGAGTTCTGTAAATTGATCGAGTCTTATACTTAATACGTCTATCTTACAAAATCTGAAATTTAATCAATCATACCAGAAATGTAGAGTCCACAAAAATGCTATCCGCCTTGGTCGCCGCATTGAATTTGTGAATGGACCTATCGCTGGCAGTGTAATAGAACTCCTCATCTGTTAATTGCAATGAAGTAATTAATTAATTGCATTAGTCATTTATTCTTAGAGAAGCGTTTTTCTTCTCTACAAAGAACTGTATTTAATATTTATATATGTAAATACAACACATGTATATGGTATTACTCAAACACTTGTTAGACAATCTTTTGTTTTCCCTTAGGATTTGTCAACAATTGTTTGGCTTAGAATGCTTGCCAAATTTCAATTACAGTTTTCGACTATTTTTCTGTTTAACTTTTATTTTATCCAAGCATGTAATGGGGCTCTCGAGTTGGGCTCTCCACCCAAAAACTACAAGCAAATTGGCACTTTCTGTACTGTGTAGTAATTAATTAAATAAGTAATCACGCGTATGAGAAATACGAACAAGTGCTCGACACCTTCAAATTCACCAAGCACATCTGTTTTTTTTTTTTAAACAAAAAAACTTTTTTGCTAAAAATGTAACAAAAAGAAAACAAATATAAAATTCTAAGACACCGTTTTAATGTCAGCCCTCGATCGGTATTGATAAAATTTATTTAATGGGAGAAGTTTGATCGTGATACCTGAACAAGTCCTCTAACCATACATTAAGGAAACAATTTGCAAGAATGTAACAATAGGGAAAATGTTAAATACAGCTTAGCAATTAAAAAAAAAAAATAAAGTATCCTGCAAAATTGTTTAAGGCTTTCAGAATTTATTAAACTTATAAATATTTTGATAGTAAAGATATTTGATCGGCCTTAAAATAATAAAAACGTACAGTAATGACCAAAGTAATCAAGTCGTTTTACCTTCGAAAATATCACATTTTCACTATAAGCTTACATGTATTTTAATTAGAAAATTAATAATGCCATAATAAAAAAATGAATACTATAGTATATATCTGAACGTTATACTCCGTTTATTAACTATTTGTCATAACAATAATTAAATTTTTGAAGAATAATAATAATAACATAAGATAAAACTAGTCAAATATAAATTTAAATTAAACAAATTAAATTTAACAATTAACAATAAAGATACAAAAGTCTATAATTGCCTATTTAAAACGAAAATGAAAATCAATAATCATGGGAAAGCAATTAACTCTAAACTAATATAGACTAAAGAAGTTTTCCCCTGAAAGTTGTCATTAAATTAATTTGTTTGATGTTTAGGTGTGCAATTATCTTTGTGATAATTAATAAGTTTGTATAAGTTATTAAACATGTAAATTAAATTGTATTAAATGGTTATAAGCTTTTTGTTTCTACGAGAAAGATTTTTTAAATTATCGCTACAGTGCTTTATTTCTCAAAAACAATAACATTTATTAAATTGTTAGAATTTGGAAAATGACTTTAAATTCTTTTGTCCCGGAAAAAACCTTTATTCTGGAAATGCCCATGCAATATATAAAAATACGTAAGTAATCACCAAGCGTATGAGGAATACGAACATGTGCTCTACAACTTCAAATTACCCAAGCGGGGGTTTAAACAAATAAAGAATACAATTTTAAGATTCAATGATCGATTTTGATAAAATTTATTTCATGGCATAATTTGATCGTGATACCTGCTTCGAGTCTTAAAAAACATTTGACATAAATGTTACAATAAACACCTTTCGGATAAATATTAAATACTCTCAGCAATTTTGAAAACAAAAATTCAATTGCTTAAAGATTTCAGAATCTGTTAAGTTGATAACTATTAATTAATTTAACCTTTAATTTGGACCCTATTAAAAACCACTTCTCGATAATAATCAGATCTGACCATTTAAAAAAAAAGAAATCAACTCGTTATTTTACCATCAAATTATTGTGATTAGAAAATTATGTAATGCCCAAATAAAAAATGACCAATATTTATCTAATCGAATTATCAGAGGCTTTTATTTGAATTAAATTCTTATCTAAGCATATCTGCAAAGTCTGCGTGAGGTGAAAAACATCTGGTGAAACCAGTTTAAATCTTTTTTGACAATTTCATGTCGTACTTTGCTATTTATAGTATATAACGTGGTACTTTAAACCAGGTTATGGTACTTATTATAATAATAGAGTCACGACAAGTTAAGAGTACCAAATTACCAAGCACAATTTATAGATCTAAAATGATGATGCACATATTCAAAATTGAATTAATGTTAAGTGTGTGCAGTGTACACACTTTCTGATTGCAACTATATCCCAAATTTGATTGCCTGGGCAGCGATAAGCGACAACAAATACAAATACAAATGGGTGTTATAATTCTCATATTAAAGATAAGATTATTTGTGGGAAATCGACATCTATTAGATTATTATTATTTAGGGCCTTAAGATACAGTATAACTCGTGATTAAGGCAAAAAAAATTATAGAAAATGTGCAAAATATAAAATTATGAAATACATAATGCCAAGTAATTATCTTAAAAGAATGTTCAGTTACGGATATGAAAATCGTATAATAAAGGAGATAATACTATTATGTATGTGTGTCTTGCTCTTCACACTCTCATAGATATGTAAATATCACAATAATGAACGAAGGTTAAGGGAAATGACCTCGGAAATTGCCCATTCAGTCTACGATCGCAGCACGCATTGTCAACATATTGATAAGGGAGTCTCCAACTGGGATTTTTTTTTGGCACAGTGGGGAAATCACAGTGAAGGGGAATTCTCGGCTTGATAACACATTGAATGTCACGACTATTAACCTGCAGTTCCACTGACCTGTTATCCAGGTGCCGTTAAAGCCCCGAAGTCCCGCGGTGCCATAAATGGCCTCCGTTAGGTCCCAGGGTGTTTTGCCATCTGTCACACGTCCGACATTTGATGGCAGCTTGACGATCGCGGCGCTTGAAAGGCAAAGGCCACCGACCAGCAGCAGCAGCAGCGCCGTACTTAAATGCAATTCTTTATGCATCGTTTCACTTCACAACAATTTCAGCAACAACAATTCAAACTTGTCAAATGCAAAACGAAACGAAACTGAAACTGAATTGAGATGAATCCCCGACAGAGCCGGAATAGAAAGAATTGTTGCGCTCAGCGCCACAACAAAACATCAACTGAATTCAAAATCAGTTATAATCAGCAATTAACACCGCTATGCTCGCGAACTCACGACAATTCCAAAATAGCAACTGCATCGAAGGGTCTGCTTAAAAATACCCTGTACCTACATACATGCCGAAAAGTAATAGTCATAAAATGTTATGTAAATTAATCAGAATACGAAAAAAATGTAATAGTTAAATATTATACAACTATATTTAAAAAATAATCAGACTTTAAATGTAGGTACATAAAATGTTTTGAAAAATAATAACAACAGCATAAAATAAACATAAATTAAAATGTTCATTAATTTCAATATTTATTTATTTATGGTCTAATTAAAAACAGCTGACAAAACAATATAAATTTAAATTAAAAAAAATAAAGTTACAAATTTAAAATTATTTTGTTTTTAAACGTAAAAGATTAGTCCAACAATGGTGCAAATAACATAAGAAAGCAATTAATTTTTAATTGTTTTACATGAAGCATTCTATTTATATCTGCCATCTCGATAAATATGCATGCTTATTCTTTAAATAATATTTAATTTCTTACGTTAGTTTAAACTAGCTTTTATAACTAGCGCGAGTTCCACTATCTATGTGTTAATTTATTAAACTAAGCTTTCTTTATAAAATAACAAAATTAAAAAATACTTTCAATTACTTCCGTTTTTTGCTTCACTTATAGGGTATTTAAGCGATAGCAACAAGTAGCTTAGCGTTAAACGAATTGAGCGACAGTGTTGCTGTGCTGCAAGTGTTATCGATTGCAATTTCGATAAAAGCTTGGCAACATTTCAGTCTGTTGGCCGTTATTTGATTGCTAAAATACATTTACAAGTAATTATTCACGTGCAATGAAATGCACCTTCCGCATAGATATTCTTCTTTAATTTCTCAAGGGCTCTTCACTTTATCGATCGGAAAAAGGAGCGACAGTGCAATTGATAAAGCATAAAACTTCATTTTGGCATGTCTAATTAACTGTTTAAAAATGCCAATAGAGATCAAGGCCAAGACAGAAATCATACCACAGCTTAATACACGTATTACACTAAATGATATTAAAATTTTAATTTTAATTTGCATGGCATCAATTTAACAGGTAAGAAATACGCAACTCAAACAATTTATAATGAATATTGGCAGAATTAGTTTCTTTACAATCTTTATTTGAGTTATGCTTAGTGGTATAGAGTTTGTTCTAATATAGTACTGGTTAAAACATATGTATATACGACGATCATAATTTGCAAAGTGAGAACATCGATCAGAATCATCTCGTCAAATATTGCATAGGTATAGAAATTAAACTGATTTCTTAGTCAATTGTTTTTTGTTTTGTTTTTTGCTTAGTCAACTAGTTTAAGTAGTTAATATAGAAAGTTATCGGTCTCGGGTTGCCGGTATACATGAATTAAGAAGGTTACTCTAGTGGCGGTGGTTGCTGCGACTCCGGCTGTTGCTGCGACTCTGGCTGCTGCTGCGACTCCGGCTGCTGCTGCTGTTGCACACTTGGCAATTTCATAATTTGCTCTATGATGTGAGCCTGTTGCTCCAAGCATTTGGGTATAAATATATTCATTAGGTCGACCTTGCGCTCTTCCAATTCCAAACGTTGCCGCGAGATTTTCACTTGCTCCGACAGCAGTTGATTCTTGCGACGCACTTCCTCGAGGTACAACGATTCGAGGGAATCGGCAGCGGGTGGATTGCTTGAGCCATAGGGTCGGCCACGTTTCCGTGGTGTTGGTGTTGGTGCTGTCGCCACAGCATTGCCACTGGCACCAGCTGCAGCAGCTGGTGGTTGCATTTGCATCGCCATTGGGCCGCCATTGCTGTTGTTAGTGGCCACGCTGATGGTATTGTTGCTGCTATTTATGTAAGCTACAGCTGTGATCGCCTGCTGGTTGACGGACGACGAGGAGGCAACATTATTGCTGCTGTTACTGTAGTGTTGTTGAGGCTGAGCCGAAGCACCGCCAGCATAGTTGACCACGCCTGTCTCGTACTCAGGCTGAAATTGTTGCTGCTGCTGCTGCTGCTGATGTTGATGCTGCTGCTGTTGCTGCAGTGGAGTTTGCAGCTCCAACAGTTGTGCTGGCTCCGCGGGCGAATACTGTTGCAGTTGCTCTTGAAATGGCATCGATCGATAGTCCTCATCATCGTATTCTCGCTTGATATCATCGTACTGATCGGTAAACAGTTCCGTATTGAAGCTCATAGTATTATTGTTGTTGTTATTGTTGTTATTATTATTATTGCCATGGGCATGGCTGCTGCTGTTGTTGCTATTGCTGCTGTTGTTATTGTAAAAGTTGTTACCCGTTGCATCTGCAGCCAAATTAAGCACTGACTGTTGCTGCTGCTGCTGTTGTTGCTGCTGCTGCTGCTGTTGTTGCTGCTGCTGCTGTTGCTGCTGCTGTTGTTGCTGCTGCTGTTGCTCCTGCTGTTGCTGAAGCTGCTGGGCCTGCTGCTGCTCCTCCTCGTGGCGGCGACACATCGCGGTTGTTGAGCATGACATCGGGCGGCACAGGTTCTGCATCTTTGGGCCTGTGTATGTTCTTAAGTATGCGATTGATAATGTCATATTTCTTCCAGCGCAAGGGGTAACTGGATGGATCACTTTGCAATTGTTTTTTCACTGAACTGATGAATTGAGCAAGACGTTTAGTTAATTTTTTGATTAATGCCAATATTACTCACCGAAATTTAGCCCTTGTCTGGTTGACCTTCATTTGTATCTCCTCAGGTTTCACATCCACCGAGAAGCGTTCGCGCAGCTCCTCCGACCACTGGCCAAAGAATATCGTGTTTTTGCCGTTGCGCGTCAGATGCCAGTTGTCCCGACCCCAGATCTCATAGAGGCGCTCCTCCTCGCTGGGCGTCCAATAGCGACGCGACTTCTCCTTCGACTTCACCTCCAGCACCTCCTGGCTGCCGCACATATTGACATCTGCTTCAGGCTCTACGCTTGAAATCGTTTTCGCATTCGCATTCGTATTCGTATTCGTGCTCGCAATCACATTGACTGCGCCGGCGGCCGCAGTGCTCCCTCCGGCAAGATTTGCTGATAAGTTTTCGTAGTCCATGCGGATGTGGGGACTGGTGTCTTATTGCAATCTAAGCAGAGTATCGCTAATGTCAGCGTCGCATCAATTGCGGGCTTCTAAACAATGTTGTGCTTCATTTAAATACTTGTTTAGAAAAATTTCAGCTTCACTTTTTCGCATAAAAATCAACAACTAGGGATGGCTTCTATTATCGATGTGTATCTATTATCGATAATAGTAATTTGTTTTACCTTTAGGTGTGACCAAAGTTGACTTATCAAGTTATCAATGCGCTGCA
>JBAMBL010000594.1:0-22397 GCA_037043405.1 Drosophila subquinaria
TTTTAAAATTAATTGCATGGTCGAATGCCTTGGTATTTTTAATTTATCTTGCAAACGAATAATTGCCCAAAATCAACCTTAGCCATAGTTAGTCCCAATCCAGACATTTAAGTTTCACCTCTTGTCAAACTAAAATAAAGTCTTGGCACATGTTTTATTTCACTTTGAATGCGTACGAATGTCGCATTCGACATTAGAGAATTACCCATATGCAATATATTTTTGGGACATCAGTTAAACCGAACAGAACTCGCACCAAAATACCCATATATTTTTTTAAAGGACAAAGGGATGTAAAAACATTAATGATAAACAAATACTGCTGAAAAAAGCTGCATTTAAATTTTGTTGATATCCTTAATAGTTTAGGAGCTATCGATCTTAAGGTTTGACTCCACTCTTGGACTAAATACATAAGCTGTTGGATACTGTATGTGGTTTTAGATTTTGTCAAAAGACTTACACGACTAGCTGTAAGCCATTTCCTTACTTACATCATACTGGAAGAGCACTGTATCGGTGGCCAGGAAGTTTAGCAAATAGTTAACCATGTCAAGCTTCGTGAGGTGGTTGGGGTTGTCGATGGCCGTGAAGCAGAGCGCCGAGATGTGCATCCGCGAGCGGACGATGTGATCTTTCTGGCTGTCGAATTCGGTGGCGACGGCGATCGCCAGTGGCTCGCTCTTCACTGTGAACAGCGTTCCGTTGGGCGTCTTCAGCTTGCGGTGGTCCAATGTCACCTCATAGCCAGCATCCGTGCACAGCACGTTTGTTTGCTTGTAGAAACGTTTGGGCTGTGCGGCTAAAAAATAAATGTTGACATCGTTGTTGCCGGTTGTTATGAAATCTTTCATTTGTTGTTAGTCTTGTTTTCATACCGTAATGGCGCACTGCGGCGAATTTGGGTGCTTGCCACTTGACTCTGTTGCCAAGGCTCAGCATTCGAAGGCCATTTGTTATTATAAAATTACTCATTTTTATAAAAATTAAAATTTAAAGCTAATTTGCGACAAATGCTTTAACCACGCAACGACAGTATTGAAACGTATGGCAACCTTGGTTTTACAGAAAAAGAGTCACCGATAGTTTTGGGGAAACCACAAAAAAGGGACGATAGTAAAATTTAGCTCTTTTTTAAAAGGGTTCCATTTTTGGTATTTGTGTCGAATATCAAATTCTTGATTTAAGCATAGTACGCTCTAGCCGAAAATATTTTTGCAAGGCCAAAACCCCATATAAAAAAAAGGGTTGCAAACATGCTCGAAATGTTTTTGTGAGGCCATTTCTAAACCTATGTACGCTGCACCTAAATATGGGCAGCTCAGAATATTTTCCGGCGTTTTGCAACACTGTTTGGTAAACAGATGGCATATTTTTTTTACCTTTCAAAACATCGATTGAATCGTTGTTTCGACTAGTCGAAATCTTTTTGTACAGAAATGGCGACCAGCAAGCGGCAAAATAAAAGCCGAATTGAGATCTTTGAATACAAAGAGCGAATTAGACTGATTAAAGAGGTGCAACAGAGGTCACTATTGTGGGATTTGACCGAAAAAAAAAACATATTGATGGGATCTTATAATTAATAATTTTTAATTTAAGCATAGTACGCTCTAGCCGAAAATATTTTTGCAAGGCCAAAACTTCATATAAAAAAAAGGGTTGCAAACATGCTCGAAATTATTTTGTAAGGCCATTTCTAAACCTATGTACGCTGTACCTAAATATGGGCAGCTCAGAATATTTTCTGGCGTTTTGCAACACTATTTGGTTAACAGATGGCAGCTTTATTTTGACCTTTCAAAACAACGATTGAATCGTTGTTTTGACTAGTCGAAATCTATTTACAACAATGGCGGGAAAAAATAAGCAGCAAAATAAGAGCCGAATTGATGTCTTCGAAAATGAAGAACGCATAAGGTTAATTGAAGAGGTGAGAGAAAGGCCATTAATATGGGATTTGACTGATAAAAAGCATTTTGATGCGACTTTTATCAAAAATGCATGGGAAAGTATTGCAGAGGCCGTTAATCCGAAAATTATGGTATTGGTCGCTGCTA
Organism: Drosophila subquinaria; assembly: GCA_037043405.1. NCBI lineage: Eukaryota > Metazoa > Arthropoda > Insecta > Diptera > Drosophilidae > Drosophila > Drosophila subquinaria. The sequence goes on from JBAMBL010000594.1 coordinate 2,061, forward strand.
CTTCACTGATCCAGTCCATTTGGTCCATTTTGTCACTTTGATTATTAGAAATTGTATTTACTTGTTTGTTGTGCACAGCTGACGCAACAGTGTGACCACAGCAGCAAAGGACCAACAATCTCTCAACTTTTTAGTGATTTTTGGTATTATGCTGTCACACTGAATTCTGTAAGGCCCGACCTCAAAACATCGAACATTTCGAGCGTCCAAAATGTTTTCAGCTAGAGAGTACTACGCTTTAATAATTAGGGTATTAGTCGATGCTACTGTTCTTTTCCTGTCCATTTTGGCCCTTTTTTTCTTTTTTGTTGTAATCAATGTTATTTATTTGTTTGTTGTGCACAGCTGACGCAATAGTGTGACCACAGCAACATAAGACCAACAATCTCTCAACTTTTTTGTGATTTTTGGTATTATGCTGTAACACTGAAGTTTGTAAGGCCGGACTTCAAAACATCGAACATTTCGAGCGTCCAAAATGTTTTCAGCTAGAGCGTACTACGCTTTAAGCTTAGTACGCAAGCCAACTAAATTTTACGCGGCGTAAAGTGCTCAATATTTAGCTGTCGACCCAGTGTTGCCAATGCAACACGGAAAAATAACAAAAAGTTGAATGGTAACTCTATGCGTCAACAGCAATTTATTTTAAATATGAACATGCCGAACTGATTTTGATAAAAATAGGAGAAATAGGCAATGCAAAATGTATATTAATGTTAATAGAGGAGAAATATGCGATGGCACGCAAGCACAGCGGTTTTTGGGTGCACCCATGGCTTTTGAACTTTTTACGGTGGTCCTTCCTCTATATTAATGAAAAAATACAAAATTATCTAATTTATGTCTATAAAAACAATTTTGGAGTTCATTCATATAAAAAAAACGCTGGCGTAAAGTGAAGAAGAAGAACTTGACATTTAGCTACGCTCGGGTGTACGCAGACTCACGAAAATAACAGAGCTGTTAAGTTAAGAAACGGAATGGGCAGCACTGTTTAACAGAGCTGACTGGCCCAGCGAAACATCGAACTGTTTAGAGCAGTGGTCGGCACCTACACATTCATATGTTTGCATTGCGTTAGTGTGCATTTTTGTTCGTCTAACAGCGGAATAGCAGCGACGCAACAGAAACAAATCGTAGCAGCGACGCGTCGCGACGTGTACGTGAGTGTACGTGAGCGGCAGCGCAGTCGCCACGAAAATTTCCTATGAGATCGAGATAGGGCCGTGCCGATAGCTGGTTTAGAGTTTCGCTAGGTATATTGGAGATAAATGCCTGGCACACAAGTGAAAAAGATGAAGACTTTTTGAATTTGGTCAATAACGACGCCAATATTGGTAGATTATAAGCAAGAACGAAAGCTGAAATTGTTTTTATAGACATAAATTAGATAATTTTGTATTTTTTCATTAATGTAGCTCACTCATACGCGCTGTGCCGTCGCATATTTCTCCTATATTAACTCCTTTTATCTCCTCTTTTTTTCAAAATCAGTTCTGCATGTTCATATTTAAAATAAACCGCTGTTGACGCATTGAGTTACCACTCAACTTTTTGTTATTTTTTCGTGTTGCTTTGGCAACTTTGGCTTTACGCTCGTCGACAGCTAAATATTGAGCATTTTCCGCCGCTAATAGTTTATCTCACGTCAGTACCTAGCTTTTGCATGGTCCTTTTTTTAGATTATATGTAACGTTTACCAACACTACTCATGTAATTTTTGGCGTGTTTTCCAACACTTTTTTAACATCAGCCGTCCGTCATTTTTATTCGCTTTTTATGGCAATTGGTAGATTATATGACCCATATAAAGATGCCATAATCAATGAAGATGCTCTTGCAATCCTGGTTAGTTAAATGTGATTAAAGAGCCGCTTTTACATAACACTCCCCCCCTCAGACAACAAATAAAGATTCTATTTTGATGATTGATTGATGATGACCCTATGCCATTTCACCTGACCTTGCGCTTGACCAATATTATTGATGATGCCTTGGCATCTAATCGGCCCTTTCCAGGACCACCAAATTTTATCCAAAGAGATTTGCTTATTTTCAATAAGTTACATTTTATTTTATTCAAATCTTTGACATGATTCCGTTGTACAGTGCTGGAAATCACGTTAAAAATTAATTTGAAAAAAGAAGTGTTGGTAAACGTTCAAAATTATTTAACATGCCCAAGACAACAAAAAAATAATTTATTTTTATTAAAATTTTTAAAATTATTTAAAAAACAAAAACTATAAATATGACCCGGAAAAATTTTTTACACCTAAATTCATCATAAATCAGGCTCTAATTTTTTATTATTTTTTATTTGGAGGTGTGCCGCATAGACTGGACTGTCACTGTTAAGATTAATATCTTAAAGTTATTTTGAATTTAAATTTACATCGTAAATATCGATATCGATTTGCCTTGAATTTTATTAATCGATTGTAGCCTTAATGAAACTAGTTCATTTTTCGATCGTACATGATTTTTACTGATTAAGAATAATTTGGTCACACTGAAAGCACAGACCGACGCGAACGAACGCAAGAGAAAAAACTAATCTTGAAACGAATAATAATTATATTACTAAATCACTAACTGAATAAACATTTATATTAAAAACTAAAAGCCGAGTTTAGCCACAACAGTCACCGAACTTGGAACTGGGGTCTTATCGATTCGCTCAGAATAAGTTCCACCCATTCATTTGAGCTTATTCTTCTGAACAAGGCGACAGAGTTCTAGAGATGAGCACCTGACTTTGCTTCTTACTATTATAGATCCCCTGACAGCATGTACAAAATGCGAAAATTACTTAAAATTGTAAATTAAAGTCAAAAATATTATAGCTTTCTTAGCTTTATTACAAAAATAATGAACTTCATCTGCTGTAATTAGCACCTTTACTAGCTACACTTCACAAGGAACGAAAGATAAACTTAAAATTCAGCGCCCGAGATCACGAATTCATTTTGGCAGCTGATTTTTAAATTAAAGCTAAATTGACCTTTCTCCATGCAGGTCATCTTAAAATTAGCATTCGTTTAGACCAGACAATACGTTACTTAATACCACGAGCCGCGATGTAGGCCAGCCAAATTTCCTGCTGGTGCATCCAGAAATCCAGTGTCTGCTCCAGCTTCAGAAACTCGCGCTCCTTCAACTCGAGCTCCTTCAGACTATCATCGCGCTGCTCGGCCAGCATCTCGTTCTCCTTGCGCAATGCCTCAATCTGGGCCAGCGTTATCTGCCCCGTGCGTGGCATGATGCTGCGCCGACGAATGCGGCGCGATGCGCCAGATCCAATGTCAAGTGAATTCGGCATTTGGTCGAAATTGCGATTTACGGGCGAGAACGGGAAACGCTTCTCCGGCGTGGCTGCGTCGAACTCGTCGTAGTCCTTGACCTCAGTCTTGATGGTCGGCAGTGACTGAGCAGACGTAAGCGTTTGCACATCCAAAAAGGGACACCCGTCCGGACTCTGATCGAACTTCATTGTGCGGCAATCGTGTCGACTGAATCGCGGCAGGCTGTGCAACTCGTTGCGAACGTTGCACTCGATTTGTTCAATCAACTGTTGCTCTGTTTGCACCGTCGACGGCGGCGTTGTGGACTGGAACAGGCTGTCAATGAGGGGATAGAGTCGCCAGGGGGACTTGTACTGGGGGTCGTTTTCGACACGACCGTGCTCCGTTCTGTGAAATTAATTAGCACATTGAATTGACAAAATATTCAAACTATGTTGCGTACTTACAAATACTTGTTGCGATAGTTGTTAATGCGACGCCGCACCTCCTGCTTGTTCAGCCTAATCCCATGCTGTTGCATGCCGGAAGCAATGTCGCGAAATATTTGCAGGTTTTCAGTGTACGATGTTATTTGGCCGAGATTCTCGCGCCACAGCTTCACAATAGTGGCTTCCTCGAACGAACTGTAGTAGCGCAGCCGCATATGCTTAGAGCCGCGCTTGTGAAGTTGTTTATCATTTTCTGGATCACTCATATTGCAGTGCGCTGAAATTTCGAATTGTTGAGTTTCATCAGAAAACAAAACAAAAACTGCATGCGCAATAGAGATGGAACTTGCGTGCTGAGCAGAGATGTACGATGAATAGATCTGACAAAGCAGCGCTGCCAATTTAGATATTTTCCCGCCATTTCCTAAATGTCAAGTGCGGGCTAAATACTAAAATAGCGGCTGTCGAGAATAATAGCTATATTGAGTTTATAAATTTAGACTAGCTGAAAACTTTGATATCCCCGAGCAAATTGGTTTTTTTCTCGGTACGTGTCAAGAAACCTGCATATTCTGGATCACTTCAAGCAGTCAACTTCGCAAATCGATGAAGTTCATAGTTAGTATAATAGCATCCAATATGTTAAATGGGAAAAAAATTGAAGACACAGTCACTTTTTGGATAATGATTATGAATGCGGGGGACAATAAAAGTTTTTGGAAACTATTATCATTTGTGCTGAGCCTTTTATCCTTGCTGTGATCCATCGCAAAGGTTGCACGCGTTTTCAGCCAAATGAAGATTGTTAAATCAACAATAAGAAATAAATTGTGCATTGATTGACTAATTGCATTTAATATTACATGAGGCAATCTTTTAAACTCAGTATCTTTCCATATATGTAGTTAAAAAAAAAAAATGTATTTGTATACATATAGATATGGATTGCGTAGGGCAAATAAATGTTGCCATAAAGTGCCTGCGAAGTACAACCAATCCATCAATACAAGCCAGCAAGCATTAACAATCTCTTGACTTATAAAATGAATACCTTAAATCTAAAATAGTTTTTATATATAGCTATGTCTAAAAGTGTCTAGCCTTTTCTAGCTTGTTTTAAATGCAGATCTAGTTTTTTGGGCCCCTGAAGGGCTGGCAGCACTGCTGACAAGGCCTGTAAAGTTATCGGTGCTTAATTGATATAAATCTTTATTATTGGTATTTTTACATTAGGCATTTAATAAAGTATATTAACAACGTTTTAATAGGCCATGTTGATTTTGTAAATGATTTGTTTACAATTTTTAAAGGTACTCAAACTATTTCCCTATTGATACCGATAGATTATGTCATCGAAGGTGCCACTGTGGATATTTTGCAGCCCTTGAAGTCGGTATACCGATCTCGTATCAAGGAGAATTCGCTGAGTGTTAATTTGCAAATATCTTCATTTTTATGAATTAAGTGAAAGCGGTTTTACTAAATTGATAGTTTTTCATAAAAATAAATCTCATAATTTATTTTGGTATTTTAGTGCTTGCAAGAGCCCGGCCACACTTTTCTATGTACAAGCATTGTTATTGATGGTAAATTCAAGTAGTCTTAAAACTATCGATATTAAAAAACACTAATTTTTTATATATGGCGCAATGAAAATGCCCGAAAATGGATAATAATATGTTTTTATGCGATATCTCTACCCTACCAAGTAGAGGTGGAGAACTATCGATAGTCGGCACCATCGATAGTCAGCGATATTATTTTTCAAACCATCGATAACTATCGATAGTTTTCGATAGTGTGCTAATTTGAGCACATATGTATAATAAAATCCAAAAATTATAATTTTTTTTATAAAATTCCAATTAAAATTTGAAATTGGTATTAATTTAGGCAATATAAATATAAATAAAATTCGTTATCAATAATATTGTTTCGCTATAAGCTATTGTAATAGCCAAAGTTCGACGAACTAAATCTTTTTGTCCAGCCTACTGAATAGTGATGTAAGTTTTAGTGGAAACATCGATGTCGATGCTCATCGATGTTTCTAAAATGAAACATCGATGTTGGTTGATGCATCGGGTCGAAACATCGATGCATCGATGTATGTCTAATGTTTAAAAACCATACCTTTTGTAGAAGAAAAATAGAATTTCTTAGTTTAATAAAGCTCATTTTCTCTTAAAAACGTATGCTTTCAATTGTGTTTTAAAGTTTCAAACAGTTTGTATCTTGAATGTATAAACACAAACTACAAGAACGCTTTTTGATGGGAACTTTGAAAAAACATATGTAAGCCTTCTTGTAGCTATAGTGTCTCTGACCAATTTTAATAAATTTATTCACTAAGGCATTTTAAAGACTGCTCAAATTACTATAAACTCACTGCTAGAGCGGCGAATAGAGCGTATTGAAAGTGCGGCAACCGATGTTTTGCAAAACATCGATGCATCGCCATGTAACATCGATAAATCGACATCTTCAAAAACATCGGAAAACATCGAGAAACATCGCTTAAAAAACATCGATGCTCGATGCATCGATGTTTTTTTACATCACTACTACTGAACATGCACTCGGACTCGTTTCAGTTCCGTTCTGTTCTTCTTTACCTTTTTCGACTATAGCAAGGAACTTGTCCATGTCATAAAAATATATAAATATTAAAAACAAAACTTAAATGTGTCCGAAGCTCTGCAGATGCCAAATGCGCGCCTTTCTGTGACGAGTTGTGCGTCATAAAAAACTATCGCCCAATATCGATAGTGCAAGTCTGCCATCGATGGCGGCTCGATAGTGCTTGACCATCGATAGTGCCGATAGTGCCATCGATAGTTCTCCACCTCTACTACCAAGCTGTGCAGGGCATTGATAACTTGATAAGTCAACTTTGGTCACACCTAAAGGTTAATCAAATTACACTTATCGATAATAGATACACATCGATAATAGAAGCCATCCCTAGTTGTTGATTTTTATGCGAGAAAGTGAAGCTTAAATTTTTCTAAAAAAGTATTTAAATGAAGCACAACATTGTTTAAAAGCGCGCAATTGATGCGACGCTGACACCAGCGATACTCTGCTTAGATTGCAATAAGACACCAGTCCCCACATCCGCATGGACTACGAAAACTTATCAGCAAATCTTGCCGGAGGGAGCACTGCGGCCGCCGGCGCAGTCAATGTGATTGCGAGCACGAATACGAATGCGAATGCGAAAACGATTTCAAGCGTAGAGCCTGAAGCAGATGTCAATATGTGCGGCAGCCAGGAGGTGCTGGAGGTGAAGTCGAAGGAGAAGTCGCGTCGCTATTGGACGCCCAGCGAGGAGGAGCGCCTCTATGAGATCTGGGGTCGGGACAACTGGCATCTGACGCGCAACGGCAAGAACACGATATTCTTTGGCCAGTGGTCGGAGGAGCTGCGCGAACGCTTCTCGGTGGATGTGAAGCCTGAGGAGATACAAATGAAGGTCAACCAGACAAGGGCTAAATTTCGGTGAGTAATATTGGCATTAATCAAAAAATTAACTAAACGTCTTGCTCAATTCATCAGTTCAGTGAAAAAACAATTGCAAAGTGATCCATCCAGTTACCCCTTGCGCTGGAAGAAATATGACATTATCAATCGCATACTTAAGAACATACACAGGCCCAAAGATGCAGAGCCTGTGCCGCCCGATGTCATGCTCAACAATCGCGATGTGTCGCCGCCACGAGAGGAGGAGCAGCAGCAGGCCCAGCAGCTTCAGCAACAGCAGGAGCAACAGCAGCAGCAACAACAGCAGCAGCAGCAACAACAGCAGCAGCAGCAACAACAGCAGCAGCAGCAGCAGCAACAACAGTCAGTGCTTAATTTGGCTGCAGATGCAACGGGTAACAACTTTTACAATAACAACAGCAGCAACAGCAACAACAGCAGCAGCCATGCCCATGGCAATAATAATAACAACAATAACAACAACAATAATACAATGAGCTTCAATACGGAACTGTTTACCGATCAGTACGATGATATCAAGCGAGAATACGATGATGAGGACTATCGATCGATGCCATTTCAAGAGCAACTGCAACAGTATTCGCCCGCGGAGCCAGCACAACTGTTGGAGCTGCAAACTCCACTGCAGCAACAGCAACAGCAGCAGCATCAACATCAGCAGCAGCAGCAGCAACAATTTCAGCCTGAGTACGAGACAGGCGTGGTCAACTATGCTGGCGGTGCTTCGGCTCAGCCTCAACAACACTACAGTAACAGCAGCAATAATGTTGCCTCCTCGTCGTCCGTCAACCAGCAGGCGATCACAGCTGTAGCTTACATAAATAGCAGCAACAACACCATCAGCGTGGCCACTAACAACAGCAATGGCGGCCCAATGCAACCACCAGCTGCTGCAGCTGGTGCCAGTGGCAATGCTGTGGCGACAGCACCAACACCAACACCACGGAAACGTGGCCGACCCTATGGCTCAAGCAATCCACCCGCTGCCGATTCCCTCGAATCGTTGTACCTCGAGGAAGTGCGTCGCAAGAATCAACTGCTGTCGGAGCAAGTGAAAATCTCGCGGCAACGTTTGGAATTGGAAGAGCGCAAGGTCGACCTAATGAATATATTTATACCCAAATGCTTGGAGCAACAGGCTCACATCATAGAGCAAATTATGAAATTGCCAGGTGTGCAACAGCAGCAGCAGCAACAGCAGCCGGAGTCGCAGCAACAGCAGCCGGAGTCGCAGCAACCACCGCCACTAGAGTAACCTTCTTAATTCATGTATACCGGCAACCCGAGACCGATAACTTTCTATATTAACTACTTAAACTAGTTGACTAAGCAAAAAACAAAACAAAAAACAATTGACTAAGAAATCAGTTTAATTTCTATACCTATGCAATATTTGACGAGATGATTCTGATCGATGTTCTCACTTTGCAAATTATGATCGTCGTATATACATATGTTTTAACCAGTACTATATTAGAACAAACTCTATACCACTAAGCATAACTCTAATAAAGATTGTAAAGAAACTAATTCTGCCAATATTCATTATAAATTGTTTGAGTTGCGTATTTCTTACCTGTTATATTGATGCCATGCAAATTAAAATTTAAATTTGTATATCATTTAGTGTAATACATGTATTTAGCTGTGGTATGATTTCTGTCTTGGCCTTGATCTCTATTGGCATTTTTAAACAGTTAATTAGACATGCCAAAATAAAGTTTCATGCTTTATCAATTGCACTGTCGCTCCTTTTTCAGATCGATAAAGTGAAGAGCCCTTGAGAAATTAAAGAAGAATATCTATGAGGAAAGTGCATTTCATGGCACGTAAATAATTACTTGTAAATGTATTTTAGCAATCAAATAACGGCCAACAGACTGAAATGTTGCCAAGCTTTTATCGAAACTGCAATCGATAACACTTGCAGCACAGCAACACTGTCGCTCAATTCGTTTGACGCTAAGCTACTTGTTGCTATCGCTTAAATACCCTATAAGTGAAGCAAAAAACGGGAGTAATTGAAAGTATTTTTTAATTTTGTTATTTTATAACGAAAGCTTAGTTTAATAAATTAACACATAGATAGTGGAACTCGCGCTAGTTATAGAAGCTAGTTTAAACTAACGTAATAAATTAAATATTATTTATAGAATAAGCATGCATATTTATCGAAATGGCAAATCTAAATAGAATGCTTCATTTAAAACAATTAAAAATTAATTGCTTTCTCATGTTATTTGCACCATTGTTGGACCAATCTTTTACGTTTAAAAACAAATAATTTTAAATTTGTAACTTTATTTTTTTAGTTTAAATTTATATTGTTTTGTCAGCTGTTTTTAATTAGACCATAAATAAATAAATATTGAAATTAATAAACATTTTAATTTATATGTTTGTTGTTATTATTTTTCAAAACATTTTATGTACCTACATTTAAAGTCTGATTATTTTTTAAATATAGTTGTATAATATTTAACTATTACATTTATTTCATATTCTGATTAATTTACATATCATTTTATGACTATTACTTTTCGGCATGTATGTATGTACAGGGTATTTTCAAGCAGACCCTTCGATGCAGTTGCTATTTTGGAATTGTCGTGAGTTCGCGGGCATAGCGGTGTTAATTGCTGATTATAACTGATTTTGAATTCAGTTGATGTTTTGTTGTGGCGCTGAGCGCAACAATTCTTTCTATTCCGGCTCTGTCGGGGATTCATCTCAATTCAGTTTCAGTTTCGTTTCGTTTTGCATTTGACAAGTTTGAATTGTTGTTGCTGTAATTGTTGTGAAGTGAAACGATGCATAAAGAATTGCATTTAAGTACGGCGCTGCTGCTGCTGCTGGTCGGTGGCCTTTGCCTTTCAAGCGCCGCGATCGTCAAGCTGCCATCAAATGTCGGGCGTGTGACAGATGGCAAAACACCCTGGGACCTAACGGAGGCCATTTATGGCACCGCGGGACTTCGGGGCTTTAACGGCACCTGGATAACAGGTCAGTGGAACTGCAGGTTAATAGTCGTCACATTTAATGTGTTATAAAGCGGAGAATTCCCCTTCACTGTGATTTCCCCACAGTGCCAAAAAAAAAAAAAAATCCCAGCTGGAGACTCTCTTATCAATATGTTGACAATGCGTGCTGCGATCGTAGACTGAATGGGCAATTTCTGAGGTCATTTCCCTTAACCTTCGTTCATTATTGGGATATTTACATATCTATGAGAGTGTGAAGAACAAGACACACATACATTATAGTATTATCTCCTTTATTATACGATTTTCATATCCGTAACTGAACATTCTCTTTATAAAGATTAATTACTTGGCATTATGTATTTCATAATTTTATATTTTGCACATTTTCTATAATTTTTTTTGCCTTAATCACGTGTTATACTGTATCTTAAGGCCCTAAATAATAATAATCTAATAGATGTCGATTTCCCACAAATAATCTTATCTTTAATATGAGAATTATGACACCCATTTGTATTTGTATTTGTTGTCGCTTATCGCTGCCCAGGCAATCAAATTTGGGATAAAGTTGCTATCAGAAAGTGTGTACACTGCACACTCTTAACATTAATTCAATTTTCAATATGTGCATCATCATTTTAGATCTATAAATTGTGCTTGGTAATTTGGTACTCTTAACTTGTCGTGACTCTATTATTATAATAAGTACCATAACCTGGTTTAAAGTACCACGTTATATACTATAAATAGCAAAGTACGACATGAAATTGTCAAAAAAGATTTAAACTGGTTTTAACTACCAGATGTTTTTCACCTCACGCAGACTTTGCAGATATGCTTAGATAAGAATTTAATTCAAATAAAAGTCTCTGATAATTCGATTAGATAAATATTGGTCATTTTTTATTTGGGCATTACTTAATTTTCTAATCACAATAGTTTAATGGTAAAATAACGAGTTGATTTCTTTTTATTTAAATGGGCAGATCTGATTACTATCGAGAAGTGGTTTTTAACAGAGTCCAAATTAAAGGTTAAATTAATTAAAAGTTATCAACTAGCAGATTCTGAAATCTTTAAGCAATTAAATTTTTGGTTTTCAAAATTGCTGAGAGTATTTGATATTTATCCGAAAGGTGTTTATTGTTACATTTTGTTCAAACATTTTTTAAGACTCGAAGCAGGTATCACGATCAAATTATACCATGAAGTAAATTTTATCAAAATCGATCATTGAATCTTAAAATTGTATTCTTTAATTGTTTAAACCACCGCTTGGGTAATTTAAAGTTGTTGAGCACATGTTCGTATTCCTCATACGCTTAGTGATTACTTACGTATTTTTATACTTATATTGCATGGGCATTTCCAGAAAAAAGGTTTTTACCGGGACAAAAGAATTTAAAGTGATTTTCCAAATTCTAACAATTTAATAAAATTCTTATTATCAGTTAATGTTTTTGAGAAATAAAGCACTGTAGCGATAATTTAAAAAATCTTTCTCGCAGCAACAAAAAGCTAATAACCATTTAATACAATTTAATTTACATGTTTGATAACTTATACAAGCTTATTAATTATCACAAAGATAACTGCACACCTAAACATCAAACAAATTAATTTAATGACAACTTTCAAGGGAAAACTTCTTTACTCTATATTAGTTTAGAGTTAATTGCTTTCCCATGATAATTGATTTTCATTTTCATTTTAAATAAGCAATTATAGACTTTTGTATCTTTACTGTTAATTGTTAAATTTAATTTGTTTAATTTAAATTTATATTTTTGCCTATTTTTATCTTATGTTATTATTATTATTCTTCAAAAGTTTAATTATTGTTATGACAAATAGTTAATAAACGGAGTATAACGTTTAGATATATACTATAATATTCATTTTTGTATTATGGCATTATTAATTTACTAATTAAAATACATGTAAGCTTATTGTGAAAATGTGATATTTTCGAAGGTAAAACGACTTGATTACTTTGGTCATCACTGTACGTTTTTAATATTTTTAAGCCGATCAAATCTCTTTACTATCAAAATAATTATAAGTTTAATAAATTCTGAAAGCTTTAAACAATTTTGCAGGATATTTGTTTTTTTTTTTTAATTGCTAAGCTGTATTTACCATTTTCCCTATTGTTACATTCTTGCCAATTGTTTCCTTAATGTATGGTGAGAGGACTTGTTCAGGTATCACGATCAAACTTCTCCCATTAAATAAATTTTATCAATATCGATCGAAGGCTGACATTAAAACGGTGACTTAGAATTTTGTATATGTTTTCTTTTTGTTACATTTTTAGCAAAAAAGTTTTTTGTACAAAAAAAAAAGACCAGATGTGCTTGGTGAATTTGAAGGTGTCGAGCACTTGTTCGTATTTCTCATACGCGTGATTACTTATTTAATTTTAAGTGCTTACTATACAGTACAGAAAGTGCCAATTTGGGTTTTTGGTTGTAGTTTTTGGGTGGAGAGCCCAACTCGAGAGCCCCATTACATGCTTGGATAAAATAAAAATTAAACAGAAAAATAGTCGAAAACTGTAATTGAAATTTGGCAAGCATTCTAAGCCAAACAATTGTTGACAAATCCTAAGGGAAAACACAAGATTGTCTAACAAATGTTTGAGTAATACCATATACACACATGTGTTTTATTTACATATATAAATATTAAATACAGTTCTTTGTAGAGAAGAAAAACGCTTCTCTAAGAATAAATGACTAATGCAATTAATTAATTACTTCATTGCAATTAACAGATGAGGAGTTCTATTACACTGCCAGCGACAGGTCCATTCACAAATTCAATGCGGCGACCAAGGCGGATAGCATTTTTGTGGACTCTACATTTCTGGTATGATTGATTAAGTTTAAGATTTTGTAAGATAGACGTATTAGGTATAAGACTCGATCAATTTACAGAACTCCTACAATGGTGCTTCGTTTATGCTTTCCGCGGATAATACGAAAATTCTGGTGCGTCACAACTTGACTGAGAAGTTCCGTCATTCGTATGTGGCCCAATATGATGTCTATGATATTGCAACGAATACGGCCATCAAGATTCATAAGGGAGAGAAATTGCAGTATTGTGGCTGGTCGCCACTTAAGGATCGATTGGCGTATGTGTATCAGAATAATGTACACATACATTTCAATGAGAATCTGGAGATTGCCATCACGGAGGATGGCCAGGATGGCATTGTGTATAATGGTGTGCCCGACTGGGTCTACGAGGAGGAGGTGCTGAGCAGTGGCAGCGCCCTCTGGTGGTCGCCAGATGGCAGCAAACTGGCTGTGGGTTTCTTCGATGATACCAAAGTGGAGACCTTTAAGTATTTCCTTTATGGCGACGACGCCACCTCGTACTCTCAGTATCCGCATGAAGAGAATTTGAAGTATCCCAAATCTGGCACACCAAATCCCGTTGTATATCTGCGTGTCTACGATCTGAGCAACAATGATCCCGTCATGATGCGCATCGATGCTCCCGTTAATATTGTGAGCAACGATCACATTCTACAGAATGTGGTCTGGTCGAATAACACACATCTGCTCATTACCTGGATGAACCGACGTCAAAATCTGGCCTCACTGCAGAGCTGCAGTCATGGCGGCGTCTGTGCCGAGGTTACCCGCATCGAGGAACCCAATGGCTGGGTGCCTTTGAGCACTCCCAAGTGCTTTAACAATGGCCTCAATTGCATCTTTGTGTACTTCATCGATAACTGGAGTCAAGTGTGGAACCTCAATCTACAAACGGGTGTCAACACCTGGAAGTCGCGTGGCAAGTTCACAGTTCTCAATGTCTACGGCTATGATGAGGCCAATGATAAGCTGTAAGTACAACCATCTCAAACATAACAAGCTTTTATATCATATTCCCACTTGTTTATTAAGTACAAAGTCTCCTTTACGCATACATTTTACAAAGCATAATGTGTCCAGTATTTGAATTAAATAATTTTTTATTTGTTTTTATTGCACTTTTTATTTATTTCAAATAATTTTAAAATCCCTTGTACTTATTTAGAAAATTCAGAAAAAAATCTAGATTTTCGTACTTAAGTTTTTAAGTACAATCGATTTCAAAAGCTGAAAAGCTCAAAATCTTAATTGAAATCTTAAAAAACTTAAACTTGTTTCTAGTTAACAACGTTCTCATAGTTTAAGTACAGTTAAGGTAATTTTAATAACAAATTTTTAGTATACTTAAATTCTAATAGAAAATGTTTAGTATAAAAAACTCTGTAGTTTCTGGAAGTATTTCAGCCAATATCAAAGAATTTGTGGTTGACATGGACTTATATTTTCTGACTAAGTATGGTTAAAATATGAGTATTATATATGTATATGTATCACATAGCTGTCATAGGAACGGTCAACCGGAATTTTAATCGTAGGATCGTTTCATACTTAACTTAAGATTACAAGTATACAGCAATGTAAACAACTAAACAACAAAACGGCTAAAATTCAAGTACTTCATTTTATGATGATATTCTTTTTTTTTTTTGATTTACTTATTAGTTTTGAAATGTAATTCGTTTGTTACTTTGTTACCTGTTCTATGAAAAACAAGAATCTCTGAAAATAACCCTCATTCTTCTACTTTCAGTTACTACCAGGCCACTCAACTGGGTGATCCGTCTCTCTATAATGTGTACAGCAATGATGTGTGCCTCAGCTGTGATCTGTATGATGACGATAATGATGAGTGTCTATCTGCGAGCGCAACGTTCAGCAAATCCTTCTCCTTCTACACCATTTCATGCAATGGACCCAATCCGATCTACACACAAATCTATGAGTCCGCCACATCAAAGAAGGTGATCGATTGGGAGATGAACACCGTTTATAGGGCTAACTTAAAGTCAAAGTTGCGTCCCAGCTATCGATTCATTAACGTCGAACTGGCCGATGGCAGCACGGGCAAGGCCAAATTGGCACTGCCTCCTAATTTTGATGAATCCAAGAAGTATCCATTGATTGTTGTCGTCTATGGTGGACCCAATTCAGTACGCATCACGAAATCCTTCACCGTGGGCTATGAGGCTTTTGTCACAACCAAGAGGGATACCATCTATGCCTACATCGATGGACGCGGCACGGGTAACAAGGGCAAGGATCTGTTGTTCTCTGTGAACAACGATTTGGGCGATCACGAGGTTGAAGATCAGCTGCATGTCACCAAATGGATGCAAGACTATTTAGGTTATATTGATCGCAACCGAACTGGCATTTGGGGCTGGAGTTATGGTGGTTACATGACAGCAAAAACCATCGAAAAGGACGATGAACACATCTTCCAGTGCGGAGTCTCTGTGGCACCAGTAACCTCCTGGTTGTACTACGGTAAGCTGCTAATTGCAAATTCCACAAAAGTATTCTCAATCAACTTAATTGAACATATTTTTAGATACCATCTACACGGAACGTTACATGGGTCTGCCCACGGATGATGACAATCTGAAGAAATATGAAGAGAGCAACGTTTTTCAAAATTTGGATAACTTCAGAACACATGAATTTTTGCTAATTCATGGCTCTGGCGACGACAATGTGCATTATCAAAACTCCCTGCTCTTTGCCAAAAAACTCCAAAGAGCTGATATCCTTTTTGAAGAGCAAGTGAGTTGACAAAAACTACAATTATTTAAAAGAGAGCTTTTTCTAATCCATTTCTATTGCCAATTTTAAGACCTACACTGATGAGAATCACAGCATTGGCAATGCTCTGCCACATTTGTATAACACCATCGACAATTTCTGGATCAGGTGCCTTAACTTGAATGTTACTGAAAACTAATAAGACATGTGTTGCCCTCTAATCCAATTACAATTTTAATATGTGTATATTTGTAAAAATTTTTGTTAAATAAAGTGTTGGATTGAAGTTGGGACATGGCATATTACTGATCTCTGTTAAAGATAAAACTACAGCGGAGCTCCATTGAGTTGTCTATACTGGAGATCTCTTCTGGAATACTAAATATCCAATCCTGCTGCTTTGTGCGATCACAGCCATTTCTTGTTGAGCAACGATTTACATCCGAGCACCAGGCGCACTATGAAATCCAGGATCAGTTAGGCAATTAGGAGAAAGTTAGACTTATGTCATGATTACGACACGACTAGGCTATACATATAGGCAATGGCTACAGTCGCACAAGTGTATCATCAATAATTTCTTTTAGCGTAAAAATTGTTATTTTCATTCGAATCCATAAGCGCATCTCTCCCCTCGCGTTTTCCTTGATAAGCTCCACTATCTGATTGTTTGCCAAAGTCGTGAGAAAGCTGTAAATCGGGCTGGTCATAGTCTAAGCCTGTATCACAAATAGTTGGAAAACAAATTGGTTCTTAATTCTGTGTATATGGTATACTCTTAATATTAAAAAATTTCTTAGTATCCCCAAACAGTAAGTTTCAAAATTTTCTCACCAAATTTTGAACACATAAAAAAAAGTTTTAATATTGTTATACTAACATCATAATAATATTTTTATAAATATACTTATTTTTATACCCGTTTCCTAAGAATATCAAGGAAAAAAAGGATCCAAGCCAGGTGACATAATCTGTAAAAATTGATCGGTCAAAAATGGTCAATAAGGGCAAGCGGGGGCCAAAAGTGGGGTGGTCAGAATATGCAGGCCGAGGGGGCATAGAAACCCTAATGAACCCTAGTTATGTTGTGACAGGTGCGGTAATTGATTGATAAACCTCGTTGTTTACATTGATGACAGGCGACGATATGGGTGACCATGAGGTTGGCACGCAGCGTGAAAATTGTTTTTCCTGAGACTCTTGAGTGCCCTCGAGTGCATGCAAAAATTATTAGACTCCGCCTATGGCTAAGATTGTCAACATGTGCTGTAAGAGAAGCCATCACTCAAGTGAAATAAAAAAAGTTGATTTTGGTTATTGTGGCTGTTTTTATACCCGTTACTTAAAAAAAAATAAAAGGGTATATTATATTTGGTAAAATGTATGTAACAATGAGAAGAAAGCATCTCTCTTTATTCTTGATCAGCACTAGCAGCCGAGTCGATATATTCATGTCCGTCTGTCCGTTTGTGTAAGGGCCTTGAGCTCAGAGACTATAAGAGCTAGAGCTGCCAAATTTGGCACACAGACTTCTATAAACCCCACGTAGATCAAGTTTGCTTCAATATTTCCACGCCTCTTTCCGCCTTCGCGAATCGCGAAAAGTTATAATACGCTTAGCTCTTAAAATATTACATATTTTTTTGGTAATTAACGTACTTTATTATTAGAAGCTCTATTATTTAAAGCTTTTTTTGGCCCAAAGAATTTTTTTGTCCTTGAACCTGTATTTTTTATTACCAGAAAATGTGCAACATATTTTTTCAGGGCATGTTCTATATCAAATTGGTTATTTAATAAAAACATGCATTAAAAAAGTAAGTAATACAAATTTTCCTTTGGTCCAAAAAATATTTTTAATTTTGACTAATTTTTTAGGATAGAATCAAATTATAAAATCGTCCTTCCATGGACTAAAATTATGGCTTAAGAACATTTGGTCCTTTGGTTCTGTGGAATTTTAAATGTCCTGGTCCTAAGAAGAGTATTGATACCAAGCTTGTCAGGGTCAGACCATAAAAACTCAAGATATAAATTAAAAAAAAATAATTTTTCAACTCAAAAAGCGCGCACCAGGAATTCATTTTAGAATTATGGTTTCTTGGTGAAAGCATCTTAAGATTGACCGTATATTACAAATAAGGGTTACCATTTTTTTTTAATTTTTTGTATTCGTTGCAATGTATGCAACAGGGCAAGGAAAGCATCTCTGACTCCATAAAGTCTATATATTCTTGATCAGCATCAACAGCCGAGTCAAAAAGCCATGTCCGTCTGTCCGTCCGTTCGTCCGTCCGTGTGAGGCCTAGATCTCAGAGACTAAAAGAGATAGAACAACCAAATTTGGCACACAGACTTCTATAAACCCCACTCAGATCAAGTTTATTTCACTGTTTTCAAGAAATCAGAATTTTTTTTTTTATTATTAGCGTTAGCTAATATTATTATCTATCATCCTACTAAGTCGTAATAAGATCTGACAAATAGAAAGTTGGTATTGGCTGATTAAAGTTTTTAAGCAATTTAAATGCCTTAACTCGAATCACCATTATCCACGAAAAAAGTTCGAGTTTGCCTAGTATTGCCACTCGATTTTGTTCAAGTTAGAGAGACTTCGAGTTAGGGAAGCTCGACTGCATTTTCAATTTATTTAAATACGTAACGGGTATCCCTTAGTCGGAAGCTCGACTATAGTCTTTCCCACTTGTTTTAATATTATATCGATAAAAATTTAAAATATTGTAGGCATTATTTAGTGATCAAACTCCTTCACGACGATGTATTGCACAAAACTTATTTTTTTCCTTTAAAGGTTTTTTTTTAAGTATTCAGTAATGAACATCCAAGGTGCTCAAGATCAACCAGGTAAAAAGTATTTCCAGAAATCGTTTCATATTAATGCCCTTACATAAGATCTTTTTACCTGAAGTTATTTTCTACAGATAGTTGCGTCTATAATTGAAATAGTAGAACCCAGCTTTTCGCAACTTTTTATTTAATTGATTAATATAAAATGGTGCTCGTATCATGAAATTATTGTTAAGTCAAGATTCTTAACCAAATGCTATTCCAAATATTCTTGTTGTTATTGTCAAAAAATCAATGACCATTGACTGCAATATTATCTTCAGCCATTTTCTATACATACTACATATGTATGTATAATTCTAGACAATTCTTTTAACTAAACTACTCAAAAGACTGTGTACTCGACTAAATGATCATGAATGTACTTACGAGTACATCACTTTTATTTTCACCAGCCAAATTCAGCAAGTGAGTTCATCAACAAAATCTGCAATTCTTAAGAGCTTGTATTTCTCTTGTGCGTGTAGTTGCGCTTGACTATGATCGTTGTGTTGTTCTACTTAAAGAAAAGCTTAGCTTAAGCTATCTCTTAGTTGCATTGATGCAGAATATGTTTTGATCATTCTTACCGCGATGTTAATATGGAGAACAAAAAAGAATGTGCAATCGACTTGACGGAAGGAAAGACTGAAAAAAAGAAAGTTTCCGAAAAAAATTTAATTTACAGTAAAGTCAAAGATGCATACGTTGATCTCGTGTCCACTTAAAACTTCAGCTTTCTTTGTTAAATGCAGAAAGCTACAAAATTCTTACATAACAGATTTTTCACGGCATGCAAATGGTGACAAAGTTGGTAGACGAAAAGAACGACAAAATTTAATCTGAAATTATTGCAATATTTACTGACAGAATGCTATGTCTAAAAATGCAAACAGCAACTACTATGTGTAGACTGAATTTATTATTATTTTTTTTGCTCAAATATAAAGAAACAAAAAACTTCTGAGATGCGACATAGCGTATGTTGTAGATATAGTTAAATGTAACATTGCGACATACTAGAACTTTTTGTTGCACATCAAAGTTTTAAATTGCAGTAAAGAAAGCTATGCATCCTACAATACATTGTAATACTTCGTTGGAAAGTGAAAAGTAACACCTTTCGGTGTGTTACACTGCAATCTCGGATAGAAATAAAATAGACATTGAAAATTATAACATGGCAAAATATATGGATTTTTACAGTTTTTTGCGACTTTACCGTACTTTGAACGTAAAGTAATAAGTTAAATTTGTAGAAAGTAATTACTTTTGGTATGCAGTTTCAACAAACATTTAAATTAACGTCTTCTGCTTTTTAGTTTATTAACTGATATATTCAACTGTTTAGAAAAAAGTCATGGAAAAATACTCCGTTTTGTTAACTACGAAAATAAAAATGGAAAATGGGTGGAGGGGAAAATGGTGGCATTAATGGCACGAATATTAACACATTTAGCAATTTTAGACTCAAGTTTTACTCGTAAAAATGTGTTCTTTTTTATTAATAAAACAAGGAGGCTCCGCCCGCTGCTCGCTTTACTCGCCTACCCCGGCTCGTCTCGCTCGCGGAAAGGTGTGGCTACAGTCGAGCGTGCTCGTATCAAGCACTCAATAAAGATATCAAGAATGTTGAGTAAAC
>JBAMBL010000595.1:0-46909 GCA_037043405.1 Drosophila subquinaria
CTATGCATGAATTTTAATAAAATTCAATAACTGTATCACTTACGTACATACCATCCATCTCCAAAAGCGCTTTTATCAATGAGAGGCGACGAGCTGCTGCAATTGCTGTAACGCAAAATAAAATCACAAAATATACAAGAACAAAAAAGGAAAAGAAAAATAATTATTTTTTCTCACTCTAGCAATATCTCATGCAAAAAAAAAATAAAATCGGCTCTCCTTGCCAATATGGCGTTCGCCACAACGGATTGAGGAAAGATAGACACCCAAAAAAAAAAGAAAAAGAAAAGAGGAACAAACAATTGAAAATTTTCACGGGATCTCTGATGCCAAGATTTGAGCAAACAAATAATAAATTGAACAATTTAACACAATTTATACGTTTTTAACAACTTACTTTGCCTAATGCGAACTTGATGCAGCCTAACTGCTTCTACATAACCATACTTTGGGTTTTTTTCACTATTTAAATAAATACCTCTTTTCTTTTTGTTACTATCAGTTATTAGGCCAGAATGCCATACGCTAAAAAAAATATATAAAAAAACCAATTACAGCAAAAAAAAAAAAAATCCCGGTGTAAATTTGGCAGCTTCCCGACGTGACATTTGCTGCAGAGGCGCGCATTAGCACTAATTCGCTCAGACCGCAGCGGCGCTCTTCTTTCTCCTTTGATCCCACCTCTTTGCTAGCGGCGAATTAGCGATTGCTGAGAGAGCAATTAAAACTCTTCAGAGAGGACTTCTGCCAGCTGTTTTGTTGCAGTTTTCTTTAGGCGAATTTATTCCAATTAGACATATAAAAGCAGACCGCTTATATGGCAGCGATTGAATTAGTAAATTCAAATAATTTGAATGCACTAAGTGCCAATTCTGCAATTACATAAAAAAAGGAAAATGTCCTACAAATCTAAGCAAATTTCACAGGGCAGATAATAAAAATTTTGGCCAACATACCGCTTATTTGCGTTTGGCACTTATTAATTTATTTAAAGCGGCCAAGCGGCTGGCTTTTCTTTGATTGAAATTCACAAAGCAAAATTTTACTCTTTTTATTTAATTTTAGACTTCAAACTTTATTCGAACTTTGCACTGGGCGCGGTCTTAGATTTTTCGCACTGTTACAAAATTTTTCCCAGAGAAAGCAACCTTCTCGATTGACGACCAGAATAAAAAGAGACTGACATTAGAGGGATTCGCATAAAAGAAACTTAATAACAGCGAAAGTGGGACATACGCCATTTCCAAATAATTAACATAGAAATTCTCTCACTCCATTTCCACTTGTTACCAACTTTTTCTACCGATTATGGACAATAGGGGCGTTAGCAAAAGTTGCGATATTCGCAGATATTCGTTACCAAATTGTACTGCATACTTTCGGCCGGTTAGAATAAAACATTTTTCAAGCGTCGCTACATACTATGATTAGGCATCTAAGTTCTTTCACTTCAACTTTCCCCTTTGTAAGTACATATACCGAAGCAATTTGAATAATAAATTAATTAATTAATTTCCTAAAAAAATCGAATTTATTTTGTTACATATCTGTAGAGAAGTAAATTTGATGAGAAATCACACAGAGGGCTATCACTGCGGACGGCAGTCCGCGCTAGTGACGAAAGCAGCACGAAGAGTGCCATTAGCCTTACAGCTATTTTTTCAATTTTGCGATTTAGAATTCTCAACTGGTTTTAGCGTCTAAAAGTTGATATCAGGCTTGGGTCGCTGGTCTGATGATAGAGACTGGCATCTCTTGAAACAGCTGCTCTCTGCAAGTATTTTTTGTGTTGGTGTATATTGATATAGTGTCATATCGACATTGATCAGAGCTCGAGTCAGCTCAAACTCACCAAGAATTTTTATATATTTGAGTTCATACCTGTTTGATGAACAAAAATAATCAGAAAAAAAAAAAAAAAAATAATCTCTTTGATTATTTCGGATTATTTCTGATTATTTTTGATTATTTCTGATTACTTATGACTATTTAGTAAAAACCAAATTATATTGAATTTTCACAATCAAAGTAGCCAAAATAATCAGATATATTCCGAAATAATCTGAAAGTTGTTTTTTTATTTTGTTATTTTTTCTGATTATTTTTGAAAAATTGTAATAATTTTAGATTGTTTCTAATTTTTTGTATTCGTAATCATTATATAATTATTTCCAAAATTATTCTAAATGATTAATAATTCTAATCGAAATTTATGTTTCAATTAATGATACAGGATGCTAATTTATTTTCTTTGTTTTTTTTGACATGCGGGAAAATATACTTGCGTTTCGTTCGAATGAATGCTGGAGATAAATCTTATGTAATAGCTTCCTAATTTTAAGTTATATTTCTCTCTGTCAATTTTGCTTATTAAATATTAAAAGTACTGCTAAAACTGAACGTATTTTCAGTTAAATAGTAATATGAAATAAATTTTACAAAAAAAATATTAAAAATAATAGATAATCAAATAGGTTTTTAAGAATTAGTATTCACTGCATATTAACAGAATATTTTGATTTGGAATGGTTTTATCCGAATTTATCTAAAAAGTCACGTCCAAGAATACGCATTTGTCAAGCTGAGAGAAAACAAAAAATTTGATCAAGTCCTAGTTTAATAACAAGGTAAGATTTTTTTGAAAAAAATAACTTTATTAAAAATAATGATATGTTACTGTTTAGAATTTTCCAGAAGCTTTATTTTTTAATTATTATTCGAAAAGAAATGATAGCTATACATTATTTAAATTTCATGTGACTGAGACTGAGATTAACCAATCTTAAGATATTTTAAGACTCAAAACTTAAGAGCTTATACAAAACTGAAGTTAAATTTAAACTCAAATGGTGGGAAAGCTGCTTACTCTCAGTGTGATAATTAGAAGAGCTTGAACTTGATTGGCTTCTTTTTTGGGCAAAGAAAAAAGGGTTTACTATCAGTATCAGCTCATACATAAAGCAAAGCTTATAAAAAGCCTTGAGAACAACGCGCTTTATGTTGATGCAGAAAGATTTGCCCCAGTTGTTGGCTATCTGGTTGGAATGTTACCCGTGAGACCTTAACAAACAGAAGTACGTGAAGAGGAGTAGAATATAAAAATAAGTGGACTTGCAACCCGGTGGCAAGTTGCCTTGCAAAACTTGCCGACAAGTTTGCATTGCTTTTGCTCCTTTCAACTGGCAGCAACGTCGGTAACTGGCAATGCTACTGCTCCTCCTGTTCCCCTTGGCATCTCCTCGCTCTAACTTACCTCATTCTTCGTTCCTCGTGCTGCTGCTGCTGTGCAACAAGGTAGAACCAATAATGAAAACTACTTCAACATGCAATAAAGCAAAGTGGCAGGTTTTGAAAGCAGAATACGAATAATAATGAATTAATTGATTACAGTTAAATGGCGCATAAGAGTGGAAATTGAAGGGGACCGAGGGGCACGGTCCGTGGCATGCCACTAATATCAAACTAAATAAAGCTCTTTGTCGAGAGGAGGCCACATCAAGGGCACATAATACAGGCAAAGCCCCAGAGCGAGCCTCAACTAATGAAAGGTATTTTGTTATGTGCTCAAATACAGAACTATTTGCCACAAGCTCCAAATAAAAACCGAAACAGAAACAGAATCACACAGCAGAAATAGAGATACAGATAGAAATGGAAATAGTAATTGAAGAGGCAGGCTAATTAAAATTTAATTGCACATCTAAACGAAATTTACAGCAAACAAGTGAAGCGCACAACAATTCGAACAACCTGCAATCAGGGGGAAAAAGGACGTAGATCCCGCAACATATAAACAAGAATTAAACATTATACTCTTTAACTAACTAACTAGCCGAAAAATAGTTGCTCTTCTAAACTTATTGACTTTGAGCTTAAACAAGAAATACTGCTGAATTAATAGTAGTAACATTTGAAATAAAATAGAAAATGTAGTATAAAAAAACTAAAATCAATTATAAAAAAACAATGTAAAATAAACCCTTAAATAGAATATGTAGTATAATAATTTTCAATATTTCTTCTCGAATCCGTTAAAGGAATTTACACAGACTTTCCTAATGTTTAGAATACTTTTAGAAATGTATAAAGACAATTGAATATCTGAGAATTGCAGGCTTAACGGTCAGTAAAATATTTCAATTGTAAATTTAAATAAAATTTTGAATTTAGTATGTTGAGTATGTTAAAAATACGTCAATGTAAATCTTTCCCAATTTTAAATGAACAGTATGTATAAGCTCTAGTCACTTTAAAGTTATATTTTAATAAATTAGTTTACTAGATCAATTGACTTACACAAAATAATAATTTTCTATATTATTTTGAATAAATTGAGAAGTTATCTTTTAAGTTATTTAAGTTTAAGAAATACATTGATATAGTCTCTAATAGTATCTAGTTTTAAAATATATGTTATTTTATTAATGAAAGAATAATTGAGAACTGCAAAGCAATTGATATAAAAGTGCAATTCAAATCAAGACTGCATAATTAAAGCAAATACATATCTAATCAGTCGCATGTTAAATAGTTTTCCTTGCTGTGATATTTAGAAAAGGAAACAAATGTTTAAGTTGCATTACTTATCAAAAATTTGCAAGTCCAATTGCCTAAGTAATAATACCCGAAGTATGTAAGCAGGAAAAACAAACATTAAATTTTAAATGCAATTGCATAATGCAACTGGCAAGTGGCAAGTGGCAGCCAATGCAATTCACACACCCTACTGCCTTTTGCATATATACATGTACATTTATGCACATTTGTATATGTTAGTGTGTGTTTGCCCAACAAATTCGGAAAATGCTTTTCAACAACATTGCTGCACTACTAGTTCATAGAAAACTGCGCCAAAAACTATTCTTTACATAATTTATTTGAAATTTTGCACTAATTGCAATAGTTAATGCAGATTTCAACCGCATTTGAGTTTGTACGTGCCCCGCCGCCTGCTGCCAAACCACAAAATATCTCATTTACATAAACCCGTCCGAAACCCCCGAAAAAGAACTCTGACAAACAGATGGAACCAAATCATGGAACACTCATGTGAATTGCATGAAGTGCCGCACGTGAACCAAACGCATCGACCTCCACAATGTGGAATCCACAATTCACATCCATCCACATGCACCACATCCACATCCTTCTTCAGTTTGGAACACGGCACGCGCAACTTTCCTATTCATTTTATTGGCATCTAGCTGTGAGAACAGCTCGTAGACAACTCCATTGGCCTTTTTTTAAGCACTCCACAGCCGAGAATTGAAATACTACAAAACAATGTCTTGTGCAACTGGTGAATTTATTCGGCTTTTAGCATCGAATATTCAAATTGAAATTGTTCAGCTGATAATCGGCTTCATTGAAAAAATTAAAAATACACTTTATCTATCTATATATGTATGTATTAAAGCAGTGAATTGCTCGAACGCCACGATTCGAATGATTGATATTTGGCAAATACAAATGTAAAAGTTCTTAATTAAGTTGAATTTCTGACAAAAGTATATAATTGACAATATAAAGTAATTAAATTTAATTTTTCAATATTTTTATTTTTACTGCAGAAAGAATATATTTGTTACTTGACATTCTTAATTGTAAATAAGCACATTGTGCATGAATATACACTCAGACCAACATTTATTGGTACACACTTTTTTTTTTACTATAACAGCTATGTAAGTCAAGTTTTCACAGTAAAAAAAATATATTTGGAAAGGTCGTTTAAATTCCGTTTGAATGATGCAAAAATTTCGTTAACCCTTATAGAATGTTGGTGTGAGTGTATCTACAGGGTGCGGCAGTTACAATCAAAGCTTCAAGTTAAACTTTGTTTTTGAATGCTGTCGATACTCGTATGACCTACCAGGAGTACAATTACTCAATATAAACGCGCGCCGTTGACCTCGAATTACCCCCTCCATCCTAGTCCTGAAGAATATTGGCGAATACTGCTTCGATAGCGGCGCGATAGAGTACGCGACATTACGGTGCCACGACTTGTTGGTAACCCGTTCAATACCGCTATAAACATAGTAGTCGAGGGGGCTTAAATCCGGGTCCAAGGTGTTCCGAAATCAGCTCGTGAGTCTTTACACGACAGGCGGATTTTGTGACACCCGTTTCCACGAATGGGAATCTCCGCTGGGTTAGCGAAACCTTTCTCGGACTTCTCCGAAGCATTGTATTTTGCCACAAAATAATGAACTTTCGATTTCGGGTACCCGAATATTCGAATGATCTCGGCCGCCGAACGCCCAGCGCGAAGGCTCTCAGTAATCGCGGCTCGTCGTAAGTAGTCTGCACTTGTACATACATACGTAACATGTAGGCTATTTTAAGATAATGACTGTTTACTAGACGCCCATGACTTTCAAGAATCTCAAACGCAACCTCTGACTGACCTACTAAATGGCGGAAAATAAAATTGAAATTTGTCCGGATTTAACTGCCGCACCCTGTATATATAAATCTCTGTGCTCGACTGACTCACTGAATGAGAATCATCGTGTACCAGATTTAAAGTAAAAAAAAAACTTTACAATTATTTAAAACCAAATTTTACTTTGTAGCGCAGTGAGATATTGGCATAGAAAATAGTTTCAAATAATAAAAACGTATTCAGATAATTTCTTCAAAAGGTTGCTGGCACTTTATTGGACATATCAATAGCATTTAAAATGGTTGTCTGCATTGGGGGCAGATTGAGGACTGAGAATCCATCATCAATCGTATGGCCCTTGGTCGCTTTTTGGACCGTTTGGCTTGATTAGATTGTCACCCAGCTGACGGATGTGTGTCGGCAAATTGGGGTTGGCATTTGGCAAATGCAATCAAGACCAGCCTCGCTGCGGCTGCGGGCTTAGGTTGGAGCAGGAGTTGGGGCTGGGGTTTAGGATTCGTATTAGGTTTGAGTTGGGGTTTTTTAGCGATTCCACAAACAGGCACGCCTCGAAATGCAGCGACAAAATTGAAAATGCCGCTACGCCCAAAGCATTGCATTGCCTCATGGTGTTGCACAGCCCCTAATAAATTCAGCGATTTGCTGGTGCGTAAATCTGCAAGCAAAGCAGCCAACAACGAGAGACCAACAACGTTGACGTCCTCTTCCTCGTCCTCGTCGTGGTCCAAAGCAGCTGTTCGTGTGCTAGCTCAAAGGATTTGTGCGGGATTTGGGCATAACGACAAAAACGAAGCACAGCCAAAAACAAAAGCGAACTTTGAAATTAAATTTAACCCGTGGCCATAGAAGCTTCCTAGACATGGGGATGGAGACGGAAACGGAGACGATGGAAATGAATCTAAAGCTTCACCAGGAGCTGGTAGAAGAAGCAGTCACTCTGTCCTGGCTAAACAAATTTACATATGAATTTTTTTTTTTAATAACAAGTTATTTACCAAATTTCATAGAATTTCAATTTTAAAACAAACAAACGAAACATGAAAAAACAGTATTTTAACACTGATTATACATTTTTCGATGATTTTTCATGTTTTGATGCAAATTTGAATGGGTTATCGTACTCCGATTAAGGTGAAAACTTGGTTTTGAGTTCTTTAGGACCTGATAAACAAAATAAAAAAATAAAAAATTAAAAAAATAAAAAAAAAAATTTTTTTGTCCCATATAATCTTTAAATTTTCCGATTCAAGTCGGCACGGGTTATCATACTCCGATTGAGGTAAAAATTTATTTCTGAGTGCTTTAGGACCTAATGAACAGAACTAGCCCGTATGCGTTTAAAAATATTGACTTTGACCAAATAAGGGACACCCTAATGTACAGTCGTCGGCATAACTATTTTGACAAAACGATGCGCAACGTTTAGCGTTGTATTTTGTCGAATTGTTACATGTATCGGCTCTCTTATCTGATTTACCGTTAAGTATATGATTGCATAAAGTAAATAGTAAATTATATTCCTAGTTGCATTCTCCTTTTTCTTAATATGCTTATTATTCTCATTCTTAGGCTGAGTTTGGCCGGACAAAAGTATTTTGTCACACCTTGCATTTAGTTTGCATTTATCTGCTGTTGATTGAAAGTCACACCATTATTACGGCTTATCTCAGTTAAGAGATTCTAATTGTTGATAAGCTTTTTTTTCGCTCAAAAATTTGTTTAATATGGGTAAAACAAAGGAATTGAGTGAATCTCTTAAAAATGAGATTATTGTAAAGTATAACTCTGGTATTTGAGTACAAAATATCAGTGAATTATACAATATTTCACGTCAAACAATCTATTATCAAATAAACAAATATAAAAAAACCCACACGACAAAAAACGCTGCACGTAGTGGCAGACCACGTAAGACAACTGCCAAGACAGACAAATATATTGTACGCCAGTTTAAGCAGGACGTCTTGAAAACTCCTCGATCGGTTGCCAAAGAACTTAAAGAAGGAGAAAGTGTTGATGTCAGTGAACGGACAATTCGTAGACGTCTTAAGGAAGCCGAATTTGGAACGTATATTTCTAGAGTAATACCGCAAATAACTTGCCGGAATAAGTTAAAGCGTCTTGAGTTTGCCAAAAAATATATCGACAAACCAGATTCATTTTGGTATAACGTTTTGTGGAGCGATGAAAGTACATTTGAGTTTCACTGCTCCAAAAAAAAAATTTACGTCAGAATTCCAAAACAGCTTCACAAAAAAGTGACACCCACATGTGAACGAGCAAGCCATGGAGGTGGCTCCGTAATGTTTTGGGGATGCGTCGCCTACAATGGCATGGGAGATTTAGTTCCTGTTGATGGCATCATGGAAAAAGGCAAATATTTGAATGTGTTAAACGATCACGCATTCCCTTCTGGAGACAAATTGATTGGGGAGAACTTTATATTCCAGCAAGACAACGCCCCGTGTCATAAAGCTTAAGTTATTACCCAATTTTTGAAGGATGTTGGGGTTAATACTTTGGACTGGCCGCCGCAGAGCCCAGATTTAAACATTATCGAGAATCTCTGGGCGTATATTAAACGAATGCGGAGTCCAAATTTGACAAGAAACCGCGAGGATACAATATCGGAGGTAAAAGCACTCTGGAGAGAGATTCCATTATCTTATATCCAAAGCTTGGTGAAGTCTGTGCCTGGACGTCTGCGAAAAGTGATAGATGCAAGGGGCGGATATATATTTTATTAAATCATTATAAACAGTCCTTAAAAAAATATGATTAAATTTTTTTTTTTTACATTTTATAAAATGTCAAAATACTTACGCCACCGTTTATTTGTGAATAATCCATTTTTATTTTATAAACTAGGGGGCTCCGCCCCCTGCTCGCTTCGCTCACTTCGCAATTGAAAAGAAGGTCTTTTGTTGTCCAGCTTAACAAACTTAAACTGCTCGCTTCGCTCGCCAACCCGCAGCTCGCTTCGCTCGCAAAAAAAGAACTCTTTTAGTTCTCCGGTTTAACAAATTAATACAATATAAGGGGGTCCATCCCCTGCTCGCTTCGCTTGCAAAATCGAAAAGTAGGTCCTTAGTAGTCCGCTTTAACAAATTTATATAATATAGCATTTTTTGTAAAAAAATCGGAAATATTCAACTTCCGCTGTCCGCGGTTTTAATGTTTCTTCCTTGCAATTGAACTTTGGCTAAAAGTCAGATTTAGTGATTTGGCGGGAAAAATCCAGATTTGGCTTGAAAAAGCTAAATTTGGCGGGAAAAAGCTAAGTTTGAGGAAAAAGTCAAAATTTATCAAGAAGATTTAATCTGTGAGTTTTGTAAGAATATCTCATACAACAACAGAGTTTTTGACTCTAAAGGTCACTTTGCATCCGATTGTTCCTATGGCAGCTATATGATATAGTCATCCGGCTTTGACCACATTTGGTCAGTATGTAAGAGACAGTACCAAACATATAATCTGTGAGTTTGGTTGAGATATTCTAAGAAACAAAATAGTTTTTCTTACTAAAGGTTATTTTGCATCCGATTGTTCCTATGGCAACTATATGATATAGTAATCCGACTTTGAACAAATTTGGCCAGAATGTTAAAGACAGCCCCAAACATATTTTCTGTGAGTTTGGTTGATATATCTTAAGAACCAAAAAAGTTTTTCATACTTAAGGTTATTTTGCATCCGATTGTTCCTATGGCAGCTATATGATATAGTCACCCGACTTTGACCAAATTTGGTCAGAATGTAAAAGACAGTCCCAAACATACAATCTGTGAGTTTGGTTGATATATCTTAAAAAACAAAAAAGTTTTTCATACTTAAGGTTATTTTGCATCCGATTGTTCCTATGGCAGCTATATGATATAGTCACCCGACTTTGAACAAATTTAGTCAGAACGTAAAAGACAGTACCAAACATATAATCTGTGAGTTTGGTTGAGATATCTTAAGAAACAAAAAAGTTTTTCATACTAAGCAATTCCGTGACCTTTGACCCCGATTTAGACCCACTTAGCAGGTCGAATTTCGCAAAACGCCGTCTTATTGCACGATGAAATTATCTCATCTATGTTGTGTGCAAATTTCAGCTTTCTATCTTTTACCGTTTCGGCTACACGTTGATTCTCAGTCAGTCAGTCAGTCAGTCAGTGAGTCAGGACAAAGAGTTTTATATATATAGATAATACACATATCTTACTTTTTGTACATATTGTTAATAGTTTAATACTATACCTATCTGCCATAAACAAATAAAGTTTCTTCCTTAAACAAATAAAAAGTTACATCAGAATATGTTGTGCATTATTTTTGTCAAAATAGTTATGCCGACGACTGTATATCTACTTGGAAATAAAACTGAAAAAAATAATAAAGAAGTACATAATATAGAAAAACCATTAAGGCCAAGTTTTATTTAATCAATCCCTATTTAAATAGAATTGTGACATTTAATGAAAATGTCTGACGATATTCAAAATTGCATTTAAGATTATCTGAGAAAAAAGAAATCATTGCGATTTGGTGGAAATCACTTGCAATTGCACGGAAAGAATTGGCAAGACTAATCACAGTTCAACGAGTATCACATTCTACAAACAAATCACACTTAAAGTTGTAACGAGCACACACACACACACACACACACATACATATGCATTAGGGTGTCCCTTATTTGGTCAAAGTCAATATTTTTAAACGCATACAGGCTAGTTCTGTTCATTAGGTCCTAAAGCACTCAGAAATAAATTTTTACCTCAATCGGAGTATGATAACCCGTGCCGACTTGGATCGGAAAATTTAAAGATTATATGGGACAAAAAAAAATTTTATTTTTTTTTTTAATTTTTTATTTTTTTATTTTGTTTATTAGGTCCTAAAGAACTCAAAACCAAGTTTTCACCTTAATCGGAGTACGATAACCCATTCAAATTTGCATCAAAACATGAAAAATCATCGAAAAATGTATAATCAGTGTTAAAATACTGTTTTTTCATGTTTCGATGCAAATTTGAATGGGTTATCGTACTCCGATTAAGGTGAAAGCTTGGTTTTGAGTTCTTTAGGACCTAAGAAACAAAATAAAAAAATAAAAAATTAAAAAAAAATAAAAATTTTTTTTGGTCCCATATAATCTTTAAATTTTCCGATCCAAGTCGGCACGGGTTATCATACTCCGATTGAGGTAAAAATTTATTTCTGAGTGCTTTAGGACCTAATGAACAGAACTAGCCCGTATGCGTTTTAAAATATCGACTTTGACCAAATAAGGGACACCCTAATATGCATATATAAATATATACGCACACATACACATATGCAAACTTGTGCCATCAGTTGTCTCATCTCTAATCCGGCACACCTGGAAACGCTCTCACGACTCAGAATTTGTATCCTCTGTGTGAGTTGCTCTGTCTGCCGCTTTCGATTTTGATTCCGATCCGAGTGATAGATGTACACAATTTTGGCCATTTGCATACGCAGCCAAACCGAAGCGTAACGCAGTAAAAAAGAAGGTCGGGAGGAAGGGGTAAAGGTAGAAGAGACGGGGGCAGGGGGAAGATAAGTTGATGCCAGCAAAATGATTTTCATTTCAATTATTTATTGATTGATTTGCAATTTGTAACCGACCAAAAGCTGCACACCTGCACATATGTGTGTACATATGTATCAATCGACTTGCCAAGAATTGATGGACTGGGCGTTGAAAGGGCG
This sequence comes from Drosophila subquinaria, assembly GCA_037043405.1. Taxonomy (NCBI): domain Eukaryota; kingdom Metazoa; phylum Arthropoda; class Insecta; order Diptera; family Drosophilidae; genus Drosophila; species Drosophila subquinaria. Next base: position 12,134 of record JBAMBL010000595.1, read on the forward strand.
TTGCAAATATATATATATAAATACACATAAGCTAATGTGTGTTTATATGTATATATATGAGTGTGTGTGTGTAGATTGTGCAGCTGTGTTTGCGGCGTTGCGCATATTTAATTGAAAATGTTGCCGCATTTATGAAATTGTCAATTTGCAATACAAACACACACTCAGGCACACAACATCCTACCACACACAAAAGCACAGATGCAGGTGTTGAAGACACACATTTGACATATTTACATACAATTAGTTTGTGAAATGTAAATTTAACATTCACAGCACAAAACACACAAACAAAAAGTTTGTAAAGTTAAATGAAAATAAAAAGAAATACAAATTGCATATCGCTGCGATAGCAACAACTTTTATCGTTACGACTGACAAATGCCCAACAACATGAACAAAAACAACAATTTCCTAATATGCATAAATCAAATATGTATTAGCATAGATTGCTTTCCTTCAATTAGCATGTTTATTAATCCCATCGAATTTTATTCGAATCTTCAATTCCATTCTAAAAATAACTACGTTAAGGTCCCGTTTCAAAGTCAATTGAAATATAGCCAGTTGATAATTCATTTGGTTGACATCTGGTCAATTATTTTCATTCTAAAGCTTGGTACTGACGTAAGATAAAAGGCCTAGCGTAAGCCCAAGCTTCATATAAAAAAAAACGCTGGCGTAATGTGAAGAAGAAGAACTTGACATTGTGGATTCTGAGGAAAGCTAAACTAAAGCATAGTACGCTCTAGCCGAAAATATGTTTGCAAGGCCAAAACTCCATATAAAAAAAAGGTTTGCAAACATGCTCGAAATTATTTTGTAAGGCCATTTCTAAACCTATGTAAGCTGTACCTAAATACGGGCAGCTTGGTAAACAGATGGCAGCTTTTTTTTGACCTTTCAAAACAGAAAAGGCGACCAATAAGCAGTAAAATAAAAGCCGAATTGAGATCTTTGAACACAAAGAGCGAATTAGACTGATTGAAGAGGTGCAACATTTTGTTGGAATTTTCATAATTCATTATTTTTAATTCAATAATTAAGCATAGTACGCAAACTCAAAAAAGGCCTGGCGTAAGCCCAAACTCCATATAAAAAAACGCTGGCATAATGGGAAGAAGAAGAACTTGACATTTAGCTACGCTCGGGTGTCCGCAGACTCAAGAAAATAACAGAGCTGTTAAGTAAAGGAACGGAATGGGCAGCACTGTTTAAAATAGCTGACTGGCCCAGCGAAACATCGAACTGTTTAGAGTATCACTAGGTCTATGGAGATAAATGTCTGGAACACAAGTGAAAACGATGAATACTATTTGGATTTAGTCATTAACGACGACAATATTTTTAGAATTTAATTAAGAACGAAAGCTAAAACTGTTGCTTTTGTTGAACATTTCCCGCCGCTTAAAATTTATCTCACGTCAGTGCCAAGCTTAAGAATAGAATTATGGTATTTTAATAATGTGGTATTTTAGCAACAATCTTACAGCATTTGTTGTACGAGTATATACTAGGTATTAATGCTATTTGTTTTATATTTTCAACAATCATTAAAATGGCGCGAACATTTTTGACAACGAACAAGCGGGTGCAAAGCAATAAAAACAAAAATGTTAGCCAATAATGTTGTAAGAATTATTCATTTCTAGTATGACCTTTTTTATTTTTATAGTATATTAAAAAGCTTTTAAAATTCGTTACTTTGTCGAGATATATCTTCAATCAAACTTTCCTAACTCGAACTTTCTCTAACTCGAACAAAATCGAGTGGCATTAGCGTTTACTGAGAAAATTTCATACAATCCAGCTTCCGTAACTCGAACTTCCATAAGTCGAATTTTTCCAATATGGTAGAATAGTGCATCAACAATTGAATTGGCTGGTGAATTAGCTTCAGAAAAGACTTACTTTATGTACTTCTTTGTTAGCGTATCAGCGTAAGATTATTTAAATTATTAAATTAAATTACTGAATATTCAAACTTATTAGTTAAGAAATTCGAAAGTGGACCAAAAAAATTTAAATGGCTGAAAAATATGGTATCTCAGCGAAAACAATTTTCATTATTTTAAAAAATAGATAGTTAATTATGATATCATTTGTATCGGGAACTTCTTCTGAATACAGCAAAAGAACGAAAAACCCAATTTTTGAAAATATTGACAGGTCTTGAACAAACTGGAATCTGTTTTTGTTGAAAATAACAAGAAAACTTCACAATTTGAAATGTATTTATGACTTTAAAAAAATAATTCCTTAAGTCGAAGTCTCCCTAAGTCGAACTTTTTCTTTGGATAATGGATAATTCAAGTTAGGGAAGTTCGACTGTATTTATATATATGTATATCTTTAATATCTTTGATCCTTATGTTCCCGTTCGACGACCATTTCTCACCGACCTTTTTTAACCGTTTCGGTTTTTGTTCTCATAGAATCTGGTCACACTCTGAAGAATTTCATACAAAAATGCTATAGTAGGCCGACATAAAAAGCCAACCGGGTGAACATCAGTGAAAAGCCAATGCTATCGACTTGAATTTGAAGTGAATGTTGTAATACCCCCAAAGAAATTTGTTAACTAAAAGTTAAAGTGGGCGTGTCACTGTAAATGGCGTAAAATACGAAAAAAAAGAAAACTGTTCATTTGTTAACACACAAACCGCAATAAAAAAAAACATTTTGTTTTTATCAAAAAAGTATCAAGTTACTATTTCTTTTTTTAATTTTAGCCAATTGAAAAATATTTAATATTTAATAATAAAAAACAGAATTCATATAAAATACATATAAAATGGTACATAATGTGTATGTATTTTGTACCAATTTTGTACCCGCGCGGTTCTTTTCGCCGATGTTGGTGGCAAAAATCTGTAACTTATGAGCTAGGTGAGATATCGGGTTTAAACTTGAACTATATGTATTCTCAACTATATTTTTAATACTTCAAAGCATTTTGGAAAAAAAATTAGAGTGGGTGTGGCACTAAAAAGGGCGTAAATTGACGGTCAAATGCAAATTTATGCCAATTTGTGTAATTTTATGTTTAATTGTTTTTTAAATTTTAAAATAAAAATTAATTTTTTTGTTATTAAGAGAAAAAAAAATGTTGTATGCTCTAGCTTAAGTATCTATGCGTGTTTAAAGTGACAAAAAGATAAGAAAAGTTTCTCGCTAAAAGTCAGAAACTTGAATTTGATTTAAGACCCATGGTTTCTTGGGCAAATCTTCTTAGAATTCGTCGTAAATTACGATTTTGACAACCGCTTGGTGAATTGTTTTTAAGTCCATACAAATTGACCCACTCTAATGCTCATACTTTTGCATGTAACTTCAAAGTTATTGGCCGAAAAAATGGTTTCGTTTTAAAGATAATTAATTTATTGACAGAAAAAAGCTGTTTCCATATTTTTCACTATTTTATTAAATTAAAAAAATTAAACTCAAAGTTTATATAAAGATTAGACTTAGTAACTTTTTGCAAATTTAGTCAGAATCTGATTTTGAATCACAACTTTTGATCACTTAATTGATCATGAGATAAAAATTGGACGGTTTGAGGTTGAAGGCGGGACATCAATCTTATAAACATGTAACGGCCGTTGAGCGCGCGTTTTGAATTTGAACGAAACTTTGTTCATAGCAGCCAGCTTTTGTTTATCGCTATCAGCTGCGACCTATTTCTGTCGCTGCGATAGAAGCGCTTGCGCGCACGCTGGCAGCGCAGCTAACTTCATTTAATATTTCTTTGGCTAAAAGTTTTGCTCGCCTATAAAAAGGCCAGTGCATTTCCGCTTAACCCTCTTTGAAAATTTTCGTGGACAGTGCATCTTGCACATTTATACAATTTATTGGAAAAATAATTTTTCAATCACCACGAGGCAAAAAATTCTTTTTATCCCGAGCAGCGCTGTAAATCAGCGAAAGGTATGTTCTTTTCTGAAACTGGACAATTGCCTCCTTGGCCAATAGCGTCCCTTTCGCAGCCACTAAATTTCCACTGCTGCTTTTCACGATCCAAGCATCCAAGCATGTTGAGCATCGATTTACAGCCGAACACCAGATGCACTAGGATATCAAAGATCGGTCAGGAAATAAAAGAAAGCTAGACCTACTCACCTGAAGCGAATTGTCATGATTGAGACTAGAGATGGGCGCGGGCCTCATTTTTCAGGCCCGACCCGACCCGAGCCCGAAATTCCCGGTGGAAAAAGGCCCAAGCCCGCCCGGACCCGAAAAATTGAAAAAAAAAAAATTTAATTTATTTTAAATTTTTTGATATATTCATTTATAAGGAAAAACTTTCGTTGCGCGATGTTTAAAAATTTCAAAATGCAATAGAATTTGGCGAGTTTCGGACTTTCGGGCTTTGGAGTTAGGCCCGAGCCCGAGCCCGGCCCGGTAGGGCTGCAAAACTATCGATGTTACTATCGATAGTATCGAGGTTTTCAAAATGGTCCGATGTATCGATGTTAAAAATTGAACATCGATATATCGGATGCTTCACTGCATCAGTGCTGCCAGATTTTTTGGGTCCATTTTTACAATTATTATTAGTTGAAATACGACAAAATTTGATAAAGAAGCAAAAAAAAAAAAAAAAAGTCAGTTTGGTTAAACGCAGCATTATCAAACCTAAATTTGTGTTCCAAAGTGCAAATAAACGAAATGGCTAGAAGTGGCTAGATCATTTTGATAAAAAAAGCTAGCCCGCTCTAAAAGTGGCTAGTTCTAATATAAATTTTGTTCGTTTATTATTAAGAAATTAATAACATTATTTTACACAAACAAAATTAATGTTTGCCTTTTCTATATTTTTCTTAATATAGCATAAGATAAATGGTATTTACCGCAATCTAAAATATTTGAAAAATTTTCGATGTTTTAACGATATATCGATGTTTTTTTGGAAAACATCGAGGTTTTGAAACATCGAAGTTAAAAACTATCGATGTACCCACTATCGATAGTTTTGCAGCCCTAGTGTAAAGATACCATTCTAGATCGAATTTGGAAATAGTTTTGTAAAAATGGGCGTGGCACTGCTCATCAACGCCCCTAAAAAAATATATATACAAAAAAATTTGCAAAAATTTTGTTTAAAATAATTTATGTGTAAAACTTAATATTATTCGTCACAAAATTGGATATCAGAAATTTTGGGGCATGAAAATGTTTTCGTCACTAGACTTTTACCTCGTAAAGAGGTTTTTTTTATGGGATATCAGAAATTTTTGAATAAGACATCAGAAATTTTTAAATTGCAATATTTGATGTGATTTGATGTGTAGACTTTTCTTAAATTGTCAAAATGTGGGAAAAAAAACCTGTAACTGTTTACCCTTATAATTAAAAAAAAAACTTTTAAGGTATGCCTAAGAGCTCTTCGAAATACCTTTTCAACGATATATAGATCGCATCTTTAGCTTCTATCATTTGGATGCTATGGGGGCTTAAATTTTAGCGGTTTCTAGCGATTTCCCGCTAAACTAGCGATTTTTCGAAAAAGTCGTAGAACAAACGATGGTGAAGGGGGGGAGTTGAGGCCTTGTTTGTTAGCCACGAATTTAGACATAATTTCAAATGCCGCCAGTGTCAGCGTCGGCATCTGTCGGTTACGCAATGGCCGCATGTCAAATTATGCATAGGCTTTTCGGCCCTCAATGCCCTGGTGAGGGCCCGTGGGCCAGATCGACTGTTGGTCTGGTCTGGCTTGGTTTGGTTGCTCCAACTGCTGTGGCCAGCTTAGTGCAGCCTGCGGCGTTAGCTGCCTGCTCCATAAATTGGCATTAGTGGGCTGTGCCTCATCCTGGGCCTAGAAATATAGTGGCTCCGCTCCGCTCGGCTGCCTGATACAATTTTTGTGCAACGCCAGCGGCAGCTTAATAACTTTTATGCGTGTTTGCATATCGGCAATGCATCGAACTGATGCAACATTTTGGCAACACAAAATTGCACATTGTACAAAGAGCGATGTACACAGGTCAAAGTGCAGATTAACAAGAGAATTCAATTGTGAATTGGTCTCCGAAAATGATGCGATAAAGTTGAATCATGGAAACAGTTGATTTCACATACCAGGAATCGCAAGATAACTACTATTTTTTATATTTCATTTGTAAATAAAAAAAAAATTTATTGAGTTTTAATTTATTTATTCTTTAACAGCTATTAATGAGTTTTTTGTATATGAAACACAAAAAAAAAATGATTTACTGATTTTAATTTAAAGTAATTTGTAAAAAATAACACACTGAATTTTTTAAGAATTATATTCATCCAGTGACTTTTAATTGCCATTGATAAATATCATTTCTCAATTAATATTTCTATTTGATGTTTTCTTTTCGCTGATGTTCTTTTGGTAACATCAAAATTGTTCTTGCTTTTATGATAAAAAATTCGATTGTCTTATGTTTTATATCTATTAATAGAAATTTCAAGTTTACCTTTCGTAGTCACATAATCATAACGCGATAAGTGTCCTTACCATTTTGCTACCAATATTTCCATATATAGTCCACATATTTTATTTTTAATTAAATACCTACATGTTTTGTCATCTATTCTTGAAGTTGAATTTGCCCAGCCCTGTCATGTGAACACTTTTCTTCCCGTCATCAGATAGTTTCATCCTTAAGAAACAAACTGGATGGATCAACTGATTTCTTAAGCAAATACTATCTTCCTCGTGTATTTTTTACCAATATTATTTCCTGTCTAGAATCCTCGCTTCTCGATTTAATTTAATTTAATTACCTTAATAGCTGAAATTTATGAAGATTTGAGCATTTGTCTAGCAATTCTGTAAACCACTGTGTTGCAAATTATGCCAAAATATTAACATTATGTGACGTGATGGGAAACGTGGCGTAATATATTTAGGATTGTTATCTCGTCTGGCCCAAAAACAGAGTGATAGACCGACGCAGCACTTGTTTGCACATTACTTTGGGTTGGAGCTTACAGATACATTTTGTATGCGGATACATGTAAAGGGGAGGTTAATGTTATTTGGAATTATGAACTAATTGTAATTGGTCCTTGATTGAACATCAATTTCACAGTTTACTTGACCGGCACTGTGCACTGGATGCAGTTCTCCATGTCCGTCGTATAGTCCTCAATTTGTATAGTCGTCTCAAAGAAGTTGTATCGCTAATGAACTGCCGAAGTAGCTGTGTCTAAAGTCTGCTTCGGATTCGCATTGGCCGCTGTGTGGAAAAGGAGAGAAAGTAAAAGTAGAAAGTGAGCAGCGATTAGCGAAATGAGCGCTGATAACATTGATGGGCACCCCGTCGAAATTGGCCACGCTTAAAAAGCCATTTCAAAAATAATTAAGCTAATTGCGCGCTTGCCGTGGACATGAAATGATGCGCCTAACCCAACGGACAGTTCCACCACCATCAACACATAAAAACAAAAACAGCAGCAGTGAATCCATTGGGATAATTACCATGCAGAGCATACGCACTCACACACACACACTGACACCCAGACAGACAGAACACGTGTAGGCACCCCCCTCTCCCTTCCCCGCTCATCCCAAAAGGTTGATTCGACTGATTCCCCGCGGCTACTCACCAATGGCCAAATGCGCAGATAGCGCCACTTTATTAATGCTCAGTGCCCAGATGCGCAAATTGTGAACACGCTCGACGCCTTCAATGCGCTGGAATATCTGCAACACCTCCGCGTAATGCATATAGTTCGGCGTACCCTCCATCAGTACCTGAAAATATCAAAAGAGCTTAATTATAAATTTTATACGCAAACTAAAGTGTAAAAGCCAGCTGATCCGAGGAATCATCTTCAAAATACCATATACAACACTCTCACTCTGTTTAAATATACATTAAAAAAATTAAAATAAATAATATAGCCGGTTTTGCCCGTGAGCGTTAAATATGGTAAATGCCGTAACAGCTAGTTAATCGGATAAAAGAGCAAATATAAATAAGTAACGAGTAGTAATACATTCGAACTTTCCTTACTCAAATTATTTAAGGAGAAGCTTAGTATACGCTATTGCTACTCGATTAAGTTTGAGTTACAGAGAATTCGAGTTCGAGTTATGTTAGTTAAAATCAATGCAATAATTGAAAATCAAGGAATTAAACCGAAACAAGTATCGGTTTCGATTTCGGTACGTCCCTAAGCAACTGTTTTGGTAAAAGGTTATTTTACGGTTTTTCCCTTTCGGTTGCAGTATTTGAACCAATATGTACCGGTACAAAAGTACAATCTAACAATTATTTGAATGTTAAAAAGCAAATATACAGTTGAAGTTCCATAGCTCGAACTTCTATAACTCGAATTTTTCTCTTACTCGAGCTAAATGAGTGGCAGTAAAATTAATAAACTTAAGAAAAAGAACTTTATAAGTCGAATATATCCATAACTTGAACCTTTATATTTAACCTTTCTTTTGCAAAGTATTAAATATAAACTTAAGCCCCATCCAAGCCTCAACCATTTAATTTCCTTTCATCTTTTAAATTTTTCCAAATTCGGTCAAAGGTTTTTTAGGTTAGTATTGACAACGATATGCTTAAAACAACAAGTCCCCATGTAAACGTGAATTTTCAAGAGGTTTTAATTGACAATCAGTTAACGATTCAGTATAAACCGTTTTAAAAATTCATAGAGTGATCAATATCAGTTTCAATTTTCGATTAAAATCGGACAACAGTATCTATATATACCCCTCTCGACCTCAACTTTTTCTCCGTGATGTGAAAATTTTTTGTTTTACATTTAATCATTTTGTATAAATTCAATAAGTGTTTAGTCAAAATTTGAAGTCGCCACACCCATCGGCTTGAGCGCTGCAGGTGTATGCAGGTGCGTTTTATTGCAAGCAAAAAACCTTGATAAATAACCTCCAAATGTGCTGTTATTTTCATACATTTTGAGTAAACACAAATATCCTTCAATATTATAACGATTCATCAGAAAAAAGTGAAGGAAACAGCCGATGTTTCTCTCAGGCATCGTTGGGGTCGAATGGGTTAAAGCAGAAATAACAAAGTTAATTTGAAACTAGTTTAAATAGTTGAGTGTGTATATTAGAGTGCATCGAATTGTATGGGCCCGAAAAAATGAAAAAATGGTAACCCATTTTCGTAATCTGTGGTCAATTCTAAGATGTTTTCACGAAGAAACCATAGTTCTAAAATTAATTCCTGGTCCGCGCTTTTTGAGTTGAAAATTCATTTTTTTGAACATTTATATCTTGGGTGTTTACGGACCGATCCTGACAAACTTGGACATTTTTATCGACCTTGAACTTTAATTTTTGTTAACAGAAAATTAATCACGTATTTTATTAAAATTGTATTAAAATATTTTGTAAATTTTCTGTTAATAAAAATTAAAGTTCAAGGTCGATATAAATGTCCTTTGGGCCAAAATTATATTAAATTATGACTAATTTTTTAGGATATATCTTGACATAATCGAACCGGGAAATCATCGTTCCAAGGATGAAAATTATGATTAAAGGACATTTCATCCTTTGGTTTTGTAGAGTTTTAAAAGTCCTGGTCCTAACAAGAGTATTGACACCAAGTTTGTCAGGATCGTTCCATAAACACCCAAGATATAAATGTTCAAAAAAATGAATTTTCAACTCAAAAAGCGCGTACCAGGAATTCATTTTAGAACTATGGTTTCTTCGTGAAAACATCTTAGAATTGACCACAGATTACGAAAATGGGCTACCATTTTTTGTGAAAAAAATCGATGCACTCTAGTGTATATACTATATGTATAAACAACACTATCATATCATATTAACACATGAAGAGTAATCAAGCTGTCCAAAGCATACTATCCCCAGATAAATTGTGCTAATTAAGTTGATTTTCAACAATATGATGACTTCAATGCACATATCGATTTGTTAATAAGTTGCAATCAAATTCAATTTCAATTTATTTACAATATTGTAGATCGATTGAGTGCATGACTTTTTTTTAATTTCAAGTGTTGAATGATGAATTATGATATGTGATTGTTCAATTTGATAGGCTAAAATTTTCATGCTTGCTTTCAATAATACAATTATGAAATATCATTAAATATGAATCCTTAACAGTAGACCGCATTATATTAAAGAATTTAAATTACTTTTCGTAAATAAATAAATCAGGAAAATAATGTTTTAATGCAAATGTTTATTTGTTATTAAGTGAGGCTGCATTCAACCCGAAATTCAATTGAATGACAAAAATGTAGGTTTGATTTAACTTTGATTAATTTAAACTGTTGAGTGATTGCTAATAATAACGTGTGAATTTACAATTAAATATTAATGAAAATATTGAGTTATTAATAATTGAAGGTGCATGCAAGTTCAATTACGATTGAATGAGTATTTTCGAGATTGTAAGACATCGGTTCAAAGGTGAATGTATGATTATAAAATTAAATTAGTCATTGATTTTCATGTTCAACAAATACTAAATACTAGAACAAAGATGTGTTGCTGTTGTTTTTGTTGGTGAAATTTACTTACCAGCAGTGCGTCCTTCATAATTGTAAACGTGATGAACAAAACAATAATGGAGAAGACAAAGGTGCAAATCGCGTCAACGATGGCATACTCTGGCCAAAAGTAGATCACACAGGCGGCCATTAAGACGCCCACCCTCTGGATGACATCACCAATGACGTGGATCAACGCTGCCCTCACATTCATGTTGACGGCCTCGCGACCCGCCTGACCGCCATGATGATGGGCGCCTGGTGCTGTTTCCGCCAGGACGGCGGCGATTTCTAAACTCCCGGCTGGGATCTACCAGCTTGGCATTCTGATACGAATACGAGGGCAATCCAGCACCGGTCAATTCCGCATCCTCTGGATCGAAGGCGACGCCGCCTTCAATGCGCTTTGTTGGCGAGGCGGCACATGGCGACGAAGTTGCCGTCACATGAACTGCGTTCTGCTTTTGCTTCTTGGATTTGGTTTTCTTCTTTGTGCCGCCATGGCTGTGACCATGCCCACCGCCACGCTCATGCTGTGGAAATGGTAAGAGAATTTTAAAACGTTATCACAAATATTTAATATAATTGAAAATGTTGCAAGCCATGCGCCGGCAGTCTCTGTTGCGCCCCATGTTACCCCTCACCCCCTCTCTCTCTCTCTACCACTACCTTCGGCCACGGGACTCCGGCCTCAATACAAAAACAAAAACGCACACAAAAAACTTTTTTCGGGCATGCGACTAACGCTTCTGCATTGTTTGAAATATTATTTCAGCATTTTAATGCACCAACAGCCGCACAGGCAAATAAACAAACAAACACACAGTGGTGCACAGTGATAAAAAATAAAAACAGGTTTTATGTGTAGCTTTCTTCATTTAAATTTTAAAGAGAATTTTGTTTATTCAAGAAATTGCCAATATATCGAAAAAAGAAAAATATTAAAATATCTACGGATTATGGGATTTGATGTTTCAAAAGCAATTCTCAATTGCTGAAGTTAACTTTAATATCAAATTAAATTATATCAAATATCAAATTAATATAATTATATTTCTTAATAACAATAATAAGTAATTTTGATTTATTTCTTATTTCAATTGGTTACATGGCTTAAGAAAAATACTCTTATACATTTAATATTGATACTCTTATATTTCGAGAACTAAGCAGAGTATTTTGAATTCGGCTGATAAACTAAGTACTTAATCCTTAAAGTTTGATCAGCTCATTTTCACCCAGTGGCTGAATATTCCCAATTCTTTGAAATTAAGTTTTGGCAAAGAGTTTCAAAACAAGAAGCCCAGAAACTTTCTCGCATCTTAAATTGGATTGTCTGTTTTCTAAAAGACACAATTGTAATATTTGTTAAGAAATGGTGATAAAGGAAGGCAGAGACAACTCAAATGTTTATGTGTAAAACGAATTAGAATAAAATAAAAAGTTGGAGCTCAAACTTTTAAGTTGTAGTTTCAATTCTAATCTTAATATAATTAAATTGTTGATTGAATTCACAAAAAGTGCAAGAATTTTATATTGATGTCAAATTTAAAAATAACTAGCAGCTTATATTAAATTAGACTATTTTAACAGGTCTTAATGTGAAGAGCATTTATGTTTAACAAAATTAAAATTGAAAAATTTTATTTTTTCAATTCATTTATTATTTTTTGAAAGGGGTGATTTAATGATTGATTAAAATTAATTAAATTAAATAGCTCAGACATCCCAGTGAAATAATAATTTCCAAATTATAATACTTAAATGTATAATTAGGGTATTCAGAAACTATGATATTTGTGTTATGTGGCAAAGTGATAACACTGTAGCTAGTGAGTGATCTTTTTTCTGTTTCTGTTGTCGTATTTATGATATCATTGAGTTAAATTTCAATGAACAGCTGTTTTGTATAAAGCAAGCATTCTCTTTATTTCGTTTAAGCTCATGCGTTTGGTTTCACCCTCTGTTACTTTTATTTTTTTAATGCTTTTGCCACTGTAAAAAATCAATTCAATAATTTAAAAAATTTGCATCTCTTTATTTGAATTTTAAATCTGTCCTAAGGGACAATCACTAAAATTATCATGTGTGATTCGAACCCTAGTTATTAAACTGAAAATTCTAATTTTGACAGGTCGGCGACTCTAACCGTAGAGCCACCGGACCAAGAAAAGTTACTATAAATTAATTGAAAAGGGTGACTTAATAATTGATTAAATTAAACTAAATAGCTTTCACGTACCAGTGAAATAATAATTTCCAAATTATAATATTTAAATGCATAATATTTCCAAATTTATTATAAAGTACAACATTACTTTTTAAGCAATTTTGTGACACTGTGTTTCCGTGTGCTAGTGCTCTGTGTACCGGAAGGTGTGCGAGCCGCTCGACCGCCTATACCACCAGGTCCTGCCGTTCGAACCGCTGCTGTGGATCCAAATGCATCGCCGCATGCAAATACAAATGTATTGTCGAAAATGGCGACCGGTTGACTAGTCCACGCTCCACACACACACATCCTACATTTAACATAGTTCACATCCTCTCATACCCCAATAAAAATGCTGCCGGCTTCCTTTCCTCACAGTCCCTCGATCCCGTGCCTCACATGGCTTGCGTCAGGCAGTTAATAGCTCGGCACATTGACTTTTTATTCATTTTAAATTCTCCGACATTTCAGATTTATGGGTTTTCTATTTGGGGAAAAGGGGCCATGACCAGACCTTCGACCAGCCGCTGTAGGCCTGTTGTGGCCGTTGTCCAGAGCTCGCCGGCTGCACTTAGCCGGCTTTGCGAAAACAATGCAACTCCAGCCCAGGCATCAATAAATAAACTGGCATAAATTACGCACAGACCAATGGCATATACACACCACACTCACTCACACACACACACACTCACTAACACTCACACCACACTAAGCCAGAGAAAACAATGTGGATGATCTCGATTTGCGCCTAATTGACGTGGCGTCACAGTTCACCCAAAGATACCAGTGGGCAATCAAAATAAAAGACTGCTGGGATTGAAAGTCAATCACTGCGGACGGCAGTCCGCGCTAGTGACGAAAGCAGCACGAAGGGTGCGAAGGCGACTAGCATATATACACAGGAAGAATGAAAAATTGGCTTTGACTGTCCGATCAGGTCGAATTATATACCGATCGAAAGGTATAAATTTAACTTACAAATGTGCATACTAAGACTTTTGAAAACTCACCTGGTTTGTGAGATAAACAGGTGTAAGTGGGAGGGTCACATTTTAAATGATTGGAGCTAATGGGGCCTCTGAAGCTTTTTGGTCAACAATTTTAATTTTTTAATATTTCTCATAAAAATACGCGTCGAATGACACCTCAATCATCAAAATCCGACTACTGGTTCAAAAGATAATTAATTTTGAAATTTTTTTTCGCTTTCCGAAAATGAGATGAAAAGTCAGTCTGTCTGTTTGTCTGTTTGTGTGTTTGTTTGGATCAAATCGTTGATTTAGCTGAAAAATTTAAATGAGGACTTGTTCCTGCTCAAAAATCTTTAAACGTTTGTTCTACGACTTTTTCGAAAAATGGCTAGTTTAGCGGGAAATCGCTAAAAACCGCTAACCCTTATAGCAGTCAAACGATAAAAGCTACAGATGCGATCTATATACCGTTGAAAAGGTATTTCGAAGGGCTGTTATTCATACCTTTTACCTTTTTTTTTAAAGTACACAGGTAAATTGCTACAGGTGAAATAAGGTATTTTCCCCCACATTTTGGCGGTTTTTGAGAAAACGCCGCAAACGATTTTTTTTAAATTTCAATAGTTTTTAGTTTGTAAAATTTCGCGTTTTTTAATATATGACACAACAAATTTTACCGATAGGTTTGGAAGATATAACCTATTAACTGAATATATACGTTTTACTTTGAATTGGAATAGGGCAGCAGCAACAAAGTGTCATAGCAGCCAGTTTGTTTGTTTGGATCAAATCTTTAATTAAGCTTAAATGTTTGAATGAGGACTTGTTCCTGTTCAAAAATCCAGAAACGTTTGCTCTACGACTTTTTCGAAAAATCGCTAGTTTAGCGGGAAATCGCTAAAAACCGCTAAAATTGAAACCCCCATAGCATCCAAACGATCGAAGCTACAGATGCGATCTATATACCGTTGAAAAGGTATTTCGAAGGGCTCTTAGGCACTGCTTGCAGCGTAATGGAAATTACCTGTTAGCTGAATGTATACATTTTACTTAGAGTGGGAATAGGACAGCAGCAGCAAAGTGTCATAGCACCCAGAGTTTAAGAGTGCTGATAGCTTTTGCGCTGGGCATGTGTGTTTGTAAAGGGGACCAGTGTTGCCAGACAATTTGTTTTAGCTTGTACAAACAATAATCAAAGTTGAAAAAGCTATACTGTCAAAAAATATTGCAATTTCAAAATTTCTGAGGTCTTATTCAAAAATTTCTGATATCCCATATAAAAACCTCTTTACGAGGTAAAAGTCTAGTGACGAAAACATTTTCATGCCCCAAAATTTCTGATATCCAATTTTGTGACGAATAATATTAAGTTTTACACATAAATTATTTAAAACAAAACTTTTGCATTCGGCACTGCGCAAAACAGTGAGTGAGTTTTATTTGGTATGAAGAATTGATACATTGTAGCGCAAAGTGCCGAGTGCAAAAATTTTGTTTAAAATAATTTATGTATAAAACTTAATATTACTCGTCACAAAATTGGATATCAGAAATTTTGGGGCATGAAAATGTTTTCGTCACTAGACTTTTACCTCGTAAAGAGGTTTTTTTTATGGGATACAATATAACCTTAAATAAACAGCTCTCGGAAAAATACGAGTACAACAATAACATCTACCACCTGAACAGAGTTATTTGCTGTAAGAAAACAATTTACCATTGCGGATTTGTATATTCATACGTACAATATATGGAAAATATTTAAAAAACTAAAAAACAGCTAATAACGATTTACCGAATACTAATTGGGAATCGAATCTATAAAATACATATAAAGTAACTGATTTAAAACTAGGATAATAAATATAAATGGTTTTACTCATATTTTTTAGAAATACTTCTGACATTTCGAATTCTAATTCCAATATTTCTAGAAATGTAAAAATATTTTTATATTAGGACAGTTGATTGACAGTTGATCGACATTTTCTAATGTTTTATAAAACATGAGATTTTCCATCTTCAAAATCTTTAACAATCAAAATGGGAATTTTGTTGAGAAATAGGTTTGATTAAATTGCATGTATTTCACCCAGATACAAATGTGTGTTTCCTGCTTTTGTTTTTTTTTGTCATTTTTTTTTTTCAGATATTCCATTTGCAGATGATTTAATTCCTGTGGCTTTCCCATTTCTGTTTCGCTTGCCACTTGAGAGTACGACTACTGAACATCTTGGAGGGGAAATGAAGGGGGGGAGCGACCGTCACGCGGTCAAAAACACAACACAAGGCGCTTTCAGTGTAAGCTGTGTTAGCGACCAGGATTCAATGCCGAGCACATACGCTTTTTGACTTTGAAAATCCGATTTATAAGGCATTTACTGTCCAGGACTCGACTACATTCGACACGACACGACGCTGCGTGTGTGTCCTCGAGCGCAAAAAATGCCAATGCTGCTCCAGGATTCCTCTACTCTCTCTTGCTCTCTTGGTCACTCTCTTCCTTTCTGCCTTACATCCATTTGGCGCCCCATTGTTGTTCCAACTGCGTCGCTGTAATTTGTAGCGCGCAATGAAGCATTTCCCTTGATTTTGCGGCATCTTTACTCGCCTCGTTAGTGGCCAACAAACGACAGCAGCCATGACAAAGCCAACACCACGGCAAGGACCAACCAACTCGGGCAGGACTAGCAACACTGCTAGAGCAAAGCAAAGCATGGTAGGACAGGCAGGCAACCAGGAGGAGGCAACCAACAACCCAGGCCTGGCAACATATCCTGATTTAATTGACAGGAACATAAATATTAGCGCATATCTTGGCTGTTTTCCCCTCAACGCGTCGCGTCGCCTCTTATCCCGACTGGCATCGTATGTGACTGGGACACCAGAATGATGTTGGGGCATGTCAACCGGCTGAGCTGCTCGTTAAGCTGTCGCCCCATGGATTCAACGAGGGGCACGTTTATTACGCTCCTCTTAATGCCCGTTTTACAACCGAGTGATGTTATTTATTTTCCCAACGCTGTACCTTTGACAAGTATCAAAGCACACGAAACTAGTCTCTCCAAATGAAACAAATTAGAGACCAAACAAACTCGAGCATCAGCTAATACACGATTCTGTTCAAAAATATTGAGTAAATAGATTCAATTCACCGTTTCCCTATATGCTGTAAGTCGCAAGTCCCAGCTGAGACTTAAAAGAGGAATATTGTTAAATTAAACAAAATAAATATCACTGAAATTTACATTACAACTTATACTATAATTATAATAACAATTAAAATAATTTTACTGAACAAGTATATTTGGAAATCTATTTTTTAGTTGTACAGATATTGCAAACAAATAATATTGTTAATATGTCCGCGCTATCGATTGATTTAAATGCTTCAAAAAGAATATTTCAATCTTAATTTTGAACATTAAAGAGAGACTTTGATAATTTCATAAAAGAAATTTAAGAAAACCATGGTATTATTCAAAATATGTAGATCTAAGAAAATAACTTTTTTGCTGCTCCCTTTTGGTCATAATTGCTAAATTTGAACTCTAATTTTTATAATAAAACATTTACAAGAAATTCAATAAAATCTAATTTAAATGTATAATAAAAAAAAATAAATATAATATAAAACTAGTCGGCGGTGCTACAGTCGAGCATACTCGACTGTCAGAGACCCCGTACTTACTATGCAAAAGAAAACACTGCTTAAAATAAAATATAAAAAGTCGCTACATAATTAAAATATTTTAGTATATATATTTCACCTAAATATATTGAATGATACATTTACATTAAAGATAATTTAAATGATTTATTAAAGCACATCATCAGATTTAAAAGACGCTTAAAATAAATGCACGGAATAAATTGATTTAAGTATTAGAGAAAGCGAGACAGCGATAAGTGCATTTCCCACACCTCTTCATAATAAACCAAAAAAAAAAACCAAATATTAACATTGAATTGATGTAAAAATGGAAAATATTAATGAATCTTAAAACAAAATAAAACGTCTGTCCAAGCCGGGAGTTGAGCCCACAACTAATGCTCTACTAGTCCGCTAATAAAAAACAATTTTTAAAAAAAGTTCTTTCGTTGGGAGTTGAACCCGCGACCCCCTGAAAATTGCAAACGAAAGCTTATCACACTAGGCCACCGAATACTACCATTAGAATATGACAAAATGCACATGTGTTAAGGCAACAGCGATTTTTTATTTTGCAGTTAAGATTTCTGCCTACACTCTTTTAAAATTGAATAACTTAAAAAAAACCTTTAAAAAGACCATCTACTAACAAATTAATTGAATTTAAAATATTAAAAAAAAAAAGTTTTGTCCGCGCCGGGACTTGAACCCGGAACCCGAACTTAGAATTTATTTAAAAAATGGACGCTCAGCACATTGCGCCACTGACGCTCTTGAATAACAACTGTCGAATTATAGATTTCATTGTTACCGGACTGTAAGTCAAATGTAATTGTTATCTAGTTGTGATTGTTGTTGTTGTTATTGTTGCTGATAAGGTATGGCAAATAAAGGAAAATTTAGTTGCTCAATATCTTCGCTGATTATTATCCGATCGCTATGAAATTTTTAGAAAATGTGGAGAGTAATATTATCTTCGTATATGCTTGTTTAGGAATGTCTATCCTCAAAATTGTCCTTATAATTAAAGATTTTCTTATTTGTGGGCGTTTAAGGGGGAGTGGCCAAAATCTAAAACAAATTCGATCTGCTTACAATATAGGCGTACCTACATACCAAGTTTGAAGTCTCTAGCTCTTATAGTCTCTGAGATCTAGGCGCTCTTACAGACGGACAGACGGACAGACAGACAGACGGACAGACGGACATGGCTATTTCAACTCGGCTGTTGATGCTGATCAAGAATTTATATACTTTATGGGGTCTGCCACGCCTCCTTTTGCCTGTTACGCACATTTTTTTTTGTGACAAAGTTAATAGACCACTGTACTTTTTTAAAGTACGTGGTCTAAAAATGTATAGAGCTTCTATTATTTTAATACAAGTAAGTGGATCAAGTGCTATATACCCTCCCAATTATAAAAATTACTGCAGGTTTTTATCTGCAAAAATAATTTTGCACTGGTTATTTTCGATTCGAGTGACAAAAAATAATTTAAATACGTTTAGGCAAACAAATTTTTAAACGTGAGCGAAATTTAGCTCTTACAATTTACTTCTATAGATAATACTTTATATTTATAAATGAAACTTTTTGAAACTGTAGACATTGTTTGCTTAAGTTTACTGAGAAATTAAGATCTATATTATAAAACCTCGGGCAGCTAAAACTACGCTCTTAATTGCCCGCCCACTGTTCATCTGTTCATGCTTCTCTTGTATCCCTCAAATCCTACCTGCCACAAACCACCTGCAATGGCCACGCTTTCGTGTACATGCATGTGGTGTGCGTGTGTGTGTGTGCGTTCCTAATGGGCATTTTTAACGATGTGGAGTTGGTGTTGTTGGCACTTTAAGCTGCCACTTCGAGCGGCAATGGCGGCAAACAGGTAAATCTAACAAAGCTCAGCAAAAGTTGTTGCCGTTCTTTCATGGCTTTTGCTAATTGAACTTTAAACTCAACAAACTCCTAAATGCAACTACATAAGTAAAAAGTCTTCAAAGCCAACAACAACAACAACTACAAAGGTGGCCATTTAATTTCGTTGTTCGACGTGCTGCCGAACACGTTGGTTGGGACAAGTGAATGCTTTGAACGTTGACTTGACTGTCTCTTTTGTTTTCACTCTTTTCTGGTGGCAGAAGATGACCCAAAACGGCGACTGGCGACCGGACAGTGCTGCTGCCACGCCCCGCAGAAAAGCGCTTGGAAAATTTGCAGCTGCTGCTGCTTCTGCTGCTGATGTTGTTGTTGCTGCCGTTGCACGTTTTTCACAATCAATTCACGTAATCAAACAATTCAAGTGGCAAACACTGAAAATGCCAACGTCAACTGGAAAATTTGCGCTACTACCAGCAATATGAACGGCAAGAAAACGCATCGTGGGTTCAAAGGGGGGTCGTCGAGCACATAGAATCACACACACAGAGATACATCAACACATAGACACACACACATGAGCATGTGCCGAGCATTGAAACGTTGCGATTTATGCGCCAAAAACTATGCTTCGACAGCCGCATGAACGAGCACTGACTAAAGGCAATGGCAGTAAGGCGACAGGGGGACGAGATGGGGGAAGCGGGAGGGGAAACGAGAGGAGCGGTTGGCAACTGTAGTTGCAGGTGCTGCATACGACGCAATCAAAACAAGCAATGCAAACCGATTCTCCGATATCAGACGTAGATTGAATACTCTACTTACACAAGTTTCCCAAACAACGAGACGGTCATTAGTGTCATAAGATTTTAAAGATAATAAATTATATATGCAGTACATAATATTTTTATAATTAAAATTTGTTCCCAAATTATAAAAAAATAAAAATATTTAAAAATAAATGCAAACATACATATTTCTTAGATACCAGCGCAATATTAAATAAGCTTTGCTTAGCTTCCTTTGATAAGATTATTTTTGTAAAGCTAACCAATTTACATTTAATTAAATTAAATATAGTAACAACATTCACAATTAGATTATATAATTAAAAATAAATAAAATTAAAAGTTATAAAATCAAATTTGAGGATCAAAAGAAATCCAATAAACATTAATTGTTTGGTATTCGATTAATAGACTCTTTCTTAAAGAACACTTAGCACCAATTAACAATAAATATAAAATGAAAATATTTTGATTTTTTCAAAAACAGATACATTTAAAACATAAAACTATTATGAATTAATCAATAACAGATGTGCTGGAAATTCGCTGAAAAAGCCAATAAGATAGTAAAAAAGAATGCCCTCAAAAAAGATAGAAAATCTCAATAAGATTAATTAAAGGTAATAAAGATTTGAGTATAAATTACATTTAAAACAGGTAAACACAATTGAAATGCTAGTGTAATGAAATACCCTCTATAAAATTAAAATCGAAATAAACAAATAATCGCAGATTATTAAGATCATAATAACAATATTTATCTGAAAATCAGGTAAAGAAAACTTACAAAAGGAAGTCCGCAAAATGTAAATGCCAAATGGCATACTTAAGTTAATAGACTCTCTACCTCAAAAACGAAGGCGAGAGAAAATCTCCACCTTGGGACTAGCCAACACAAACACAAGCAAAATCATCGTCATCGTCATCGTCGTTGCCGTTGCAGTCGCAGTCATCGTTGGCGTCGCTTTTGCCTTTTGTTGACGCAAAAAAATTCAAAACTTGCGGAAAAAGTTGTCGCTAAAATGTGGAGAAGCTACCGCAACAACTGGCGGATACGACTAGATGGCAGAATGAATGGTTGGTTGGTTGCATAGGAACGCCATGCCACGCCAGGTTGCCACAGTTGCATTGTTGACCCATTTGTTGGCCCATACCCGACAAGTTGATTGCGGCAATTGCAATTGGAAAACTGCCCAAGGGAGCTGCCAGCATTCAGACGGACGGACATTCAGGGAGACAGACACTTTGGACCGACTGAGACAGTTGGACAGTTGCTGTATCTAATGGTACTTACATGACATTAACCAAAATTGCCAGGCCCGATGTGATCAGCATGATCTTGGCATCCACTTCATAGTCACCGCTGATGAGACGTCCAATTGCTAGCCAGACCAGGATGCCAGTGATGACCCCAATCATAAACACGGAGGCCATGGCACCAATCACCTCCGCCCGGTACCAACCAAAGGACATCCTGTCAAAGATAGAAATTAGTTAGAATAACTTTTTTTAAAAGTAATGATTGCAGTAGGGAAAGAAAATATCTTGATTAATTTTGAAGATTGTTATCCGATCATCATGCAACTTTCTGGATAGTTTACTGATAAGTTTAATTGTTTAAGACTATAACTACCTAACTAAATAAAATACCGTTTTATGTTTTTCCTCCATTTCTTTTCTTACATTTCAGAACGGAAATATATTTTAAAGTTGGCTTGTTATAAAGTAAAAAAGAAACCTGTAAAAAACAAGAAAAAAAATAATTACTATGACCCACCTTACCTAAGAGCATAGAGAGGAAAGTTATAGCATAAAATTAACATAAGTTGATAAATACGACCCAAAAATTAGTCAAATGCCATTTTAATTTGAGTGTCGCGGACTTGGGGTGCGGTAAATAGTGTCCAGAGGTGGGAAACACACGAAATTTGGGTTGTGTTGGGTTTGGTTTGGCTGGCTTCAGATATGTTCCCTAATGTAATGAGCGCATTGCATGTACGGACGCTTTTTTGTGGGTTCAAAGTCAACACCTGAACGTGGGCGACGCAAGTTCAATTAAAGCACCGCGTCCGCCAGGGGCGCCATTCTCGTTATAAAATTGAAATAATGGCAATGCCAACAATTTTTGCCTCCCAGCCAGGCTGACTGCCTGCTAACTAATGCGACACCGGCAGCAACTACAACAAAATGCGAGCAACGAATGTCTCGCCATAATAATACAATTTAATTTCCAGCAAACATCCGTCTCTCCGCCAACCCTTTGCCCCTTTAGCAGATTGCGTCAATGTATGGCCCCTTCATATTATATATATATATATAATATAATTATATAATATATATATAAATATATATTTGTGTACATTATGTGTACATTTGTGTACACATTGTGGGGTCTGTTGCAGCTTGCAAGTGCAGCCATTTGCTTTATGACCGCCTGCCGACTCCCTGGTTTCGGTTTCTGTTTCTGTTTCTGTTGCAGCAACGAGCCAAAGTCGCAACGCGACGGCTGCCACCTCACAGAGGCACAGTGCCTGGCGAAACGTGGCACTTTGGGCTGGATTATGGCCAAAACTAACATTAAGTAGTTGCAACACTTTATTGGTTAGCATTTTGAAACGGGGCAAATTAATACCAGTTGAACATGTCTAAAGGTCATAAAACATTGATATATGGGAGCAATAAAACTCACGTACTGAATAAAATTGAAATTATTTGGGAAGTTTAAGTTTATTGTGGGAGAGCATGGTGAAGAATTACATTTATAATTTATGAAAGAAGATAATTTAACTTAAAGAATTCACGTCGTTTGCTAAAACCCAATAAACTTTTTTGATTTAAAATAAGTTTTTTCTTTATTTTATAATACTCAGCTTTCCTTAAGATATCGCAAAAAATTAAAAATAATATGTAAAATTTAAAAGTAACTTCGACAAAATAGCTTATTCAAAAAAGGTTGGAAGAAGCACAACCGATATTAAAATTCACTTTTTATGATTTGATGCATTAAAAATGTGGTATATAAAATAAATATCTCTCTTTCCATTCGTTAGAAGAACAGTGATTACAATTTATAATTTCGTCAATTGTTATTAGTTGATCTTGAGGATGTGTACCAATGTGCACAGTTTAGTGTTTCGTTTGTGTTCTGCGTTTCTGCGTTTGCCTTTGCAATTGTGCAAATGTGTTTTGTTTTGATAAATTAGGCTTGTCAACTTGGCAACGGCAGCGGGAAAAGAATAGGGGATGGGTATATGGATGGTGCTACGGCAACTGCAAGGCTCCCAACTGCACCGGGAGAGGAGAGAGGGAAGAGAGAAACGCTAGCACCACACCAGGCTGAGGCTCAGAAGCAGGCGCTTCACATGCAACGGCAACAAGAGGCAGAAAGTCTGAGACAGCGGCAGAAAAATTTCAAAATTACCATGCAACACGCTTGAAATTGCAAAAGGTTTTCATTATTCACTTTGTGGCTGCAGTCGAGTCGTCGAGTGAGTGAGATTTTTGCATGAATGAGCAGAACGTGCCAGGCGGGAACCAGACAACAGACGGGAGGAGCAGGAGGAATACGAGAACAAGATGAATGCAAAACACCCACCACTCGATGGGTTGCCTCAGAATTAGCCCCCCTTCTATTACCTGACCAACGAAAGGCAGTTCCCAAAGACCAATTGAAAAATGTGCAACATCCAAATAGTATACGCAGCAACAGCAGCAGAAACAGAAGCAGAAACAGAAGCAAAAGTACAAACAGCAACTGCAAAAGCAGCAGCAACTGAGCAGCAGGCAGTGAAAATTTGGAAACAGGCTTTTCGCCTAATTAGACGAAGGCGAGAGGAGTTGAAACAGATCAGAGTGGATGTGGGATGAAAAATGGCAATGAGGCCCAATGCGGACGTAGCCAGCCAAGCGGCAAGAATGATGCGAACAAATTTGCCAAAAGATATCATTTCTTGGTAATTTTTGGATACTCTCTGCTGTGTCCCAGCTGACCTAGTCATAGATCTAGTTCTACAATATGGCTTAAGACGTTCAGAATTCTTTAATATTTTACGCATTATATAGATGTCATACCTGAAAAAAACTACAAAGGAGAGTTCTAAGGAATTTCACTTATGTTTTCGGTTGTTCTTGCTTAAATGCTTAAATTATTAAAAGATATTTCCTGAATTTTGTGTAGAGTGTTAAAGAAAATAAGATATATTGGGTACTCTTTATTAATTATTATAAAAATAGACAAACGATTGAAGTATTTACATCTTTTTAGATATTTAAATGAGAAATCCATGTGAAGTTCAATGTGATAAATTACTCAGTTCACCAGATCGTTGGTACTTTTATAGTTACGGAAAAATTCA
This sequence comes from Drosophila subquinaria, assembly GCA_037043405.1. Taxonomy (NCBI): domain Eukaryota; kingdom Metazoa; phylum Arthropoda; class Insecta; order Diptera; family Drosophilidae; genus Drosophila; species Drosophila subquinaria. The sequence continues at coordinate 36,479 of JBAMBL010000595.1, forward strand.
TTTTAAGCATGTATTTATAGTCGTTATATCGGTTGTGGATATATTAAGTGGAGCTTAACAGTCCCGTTATGTTTCTCAGGTTGTTTGGTCTTTGAGTTTTTTTAGACCCCGTACTTTAAAAAAGTAAAGGGGTCTATTAACTTTGTCACAAAAAAAATGTGCGTAACAGGCAGAAGAAGGCGTGGCAGACCCAATAAAGTATATATATTCTTAATCAGCATCAACAGCCGATTCGATATAGCCATGTCCGTCTGTAAGAGCGCCTAGATCTCAGAGACTATAAGAGCTAGAGACTCCAAACTTGGTATGTAGGTTTGTCTATATTGGGAGCAGATCGAGTTTGTTTTAGATTTTGGATCGGACCACTATATCATATAGCTCCCATAGGAACAATCAGTTGATAATCAAGTCTTAGTATGGAAAACTTTTTTGCTGTTTGAGATATTTCAACCAGAATATGCATAAAAGATGGTACCATACATACTGACCAAATTTGATTGAAATCGGATTACTATATCATATAGCTGCCATAGGAACAATCAGTCGAAAATCAAGTCTTAGTATGAAAATCTTTTTTGTTGTTTGAGATAACTAAATTAAACTGACAGGATATGCATATGGGATGGACCCATACATACTGAACAAATTTGGTTGAAATCGAACTACTGTATCATATAGCTCCCATAGTAACAATCAGTTAAAAATCAATCTTAGTATGGAAAACTGTTTTGCTGTTTAAGATATTTCAACCAAACTGACAGAAAATGTATAAAAGATGGTCCCATACATACTGACCAAATTTTATTGAAATCGGATTACTATATCATATAGCTGCCATAGGAACAATCAGTCGAAAATCAAGTCTTAGTATGAAAATCTTTTTTGTTGTTTGGGATAACTAAATTAAACTGAAGAATATGCATATGGGTTGGACCCATACATACTGACCAAATTTGGTTGGAATCGAACTACTATATCATATAGATCCCATAGGAAAAATCAGTTGAAAATCAAGTCTTAGTATGGAAAACTTTTTTGCTGTTTGAGATATTTCAACCAAACTGACAGAATATGCATAAAAGATGGTCCCATACATACTGACCAAATTTGATTGAAATCCGATTACTATATCATATAGCTGCCATAGGAACGATCAGTCTTCATTAAGTCTTAGTATGAACATTTTTTTTTTTTGAGATATCTTTATAATAAGTACGGGGTCTCCGACAGTCGAGTACCGCTCGACTGTAGCACCGCCGAATAGTTTGTAATAGTTTCATACAGCTGTATAAAATATCAAACCAATTATAGTACCCTATCTTGCAGTTCATTTTAAAAATTGTTATACTTCTGACGCATTGGTCTCAAATTCCTGTTTGCGCTTCCGTTCAGCACGAAGAAACGTACAGGAATTTTGAGCATCGCATCAAAATGTACTTCGAAAATGTTGGTTTTTATTGAATTCTCTTAGACTTTGTCAGTTCATCGCCAGTCGTCTTGTGCTGCACTTACCGTTGCGTGGATGGACGTCCTGCTATCCAGATGGAAAACAGTGAGATCATAAAGCTGGCAAAATCGGTAAGCAAGTGTGCGGCATCTGTTGCAATGGCCAAACTCTTCGATAGGACGCCACCTGTTGGACGAAGAGTAAAGAGTAAATAAATGCTTAAAAAATTAACTTGCAATCTGTGGGGATAGTGCAGACAAAGCAGAGTCCACAATCCCCGCCTGGCATCGTTTGGATAGCTGAACAGCAAAGAGGAGGAGCTGCCGACTCTTTCACTGAACGGACAGACAACAATTTCGATTTGGAGGAACAAATGTAGAAGTGAAGAAAGCAAAGGCAAAAGAGAAATCGAAATCGCCAAGGTATGGGCAGGGCAGGGGCAAGGATAGGGCCAGGGGCACAAAGTGTGGCACATTGTAGGTAATTGCAAAGCTATTAACAGCAACAGCCGACAATGGGGTCGACTAAGTCGCTTTGGCAGAGTTTGAAAATTAAATGTTTATTGTATAACAGCCCACTCCATAAAAGTGGAGTGAGGGAGGGAGGGAGGTAGGGATGGTTCGCCACGATGACAGACAGTAAGCTCATCCGGTCGCCATATTGTTGCATTTCCGTTGCTCAGTTTTTAATCGTCTCGTCGTAACGTGCCGTCCTTTTTTGCACGCTTTGTTTGACTGACATTTTACTCGACCTTTTTTCTTCTACTTTGCTTTTCTTTTTCGTTACTTGCTGAGCTCTCTGAGGTGAATAAAACTAGTTAAGGAATTTGAAAAGAGAAATCAAAATAAAACACACAGAACAAAATAGGAGGAACCTAATAAAAATTGATGGTAGTGCTCAGACAACGTTCTGAGGTAAACAACTCACCCACAATTTCAGCAATCATGAAAACCAAACACAGGACACTGGCAATGATCAGCTTACGACGGGCCTTCAAGGCCACACCCTCGCTACGCGTCCGATGACAATGGTCCCGCACTGTAACAAAAAATTAATATTATATTAGAGATAAATGATGAAGACAATTATCTATTTTGAATTTATTATTTAAATGCAATTTTCTGCTGTTCATAATCAACTCAAGTGTAGCAAGTATTTCACTCCATCCAGCAGATACTCCAATCAGTGCAAATTAAAATCCTGGCTGCATTGCTCAGATTTCAGATTCAGATCTTCATTCCTGATGTGCATCAAGCTAGCTTAACTCTTGCATTCCGTTGAGTAGTGCATCACTTTCAGATTGCAAATGTTTATGCTTTGTATGAAAACTGCAAGCCAGCTTAATATATATACAGTAAGCGCTCTATATAGGCAACCACTGTACAAGCAAAATTCAAATTTCGCAAAACTCCCTCTTATTGCACGATGAAATTATCTCATCTATGTTGTGTGCAAATTTCAGCTTTCTATCTATTTGGGCTACACGTTGATTTTCAGTCAGTCAGTGAGTCAGTCAGTCAGTCAGGACAAAGAGTTTTATATATATAGATTTTAATTGTTTTTAAATCTAAATGTTGGTTTTCATACAGTTTTGCAATTGAAGCGCTATCAAAAGTTGTTTAAGTTGTTTCGTGACAAAGCGTTAAACCCACCGCACGAGGTGTACTTAGAGCAGTGCCAAGGAGAAGAAGTCGGAGTCAGAGAAGTAGCCTAAGGAACCCCCTTAGAGCTAGATTTAGGTTCGGTTCGCGAGTCGTTTCATACACACTCTTGATTCTAAGGCTTTGGTTCAAAACAAGCTTCATTTTAATCAAAATCAAAATCGGGTGAAATAAATTTAATATCATGAGAAATAAATTTGTAGGAAATTAATTTTTCTTTTTTTTTCCAACTATATTGTCTGTTGTGTAAATTATCTCCAAAGAGCAAAGATATTCACGAGTTCTAAGAATTGCATATAAATAATATCCATTTAAAAATGTAAGAATTAAGAACCACGTTCTACTTTTTTTAAGATTCTGACATTTTTATGGAAAGTTGATGAATTGAGGAATCTGTCTAATTTTTCCAATAAATCGTCACTGGCTGCGAGCTCACTGTTCATTTTTGCACAAAATTTCTGATTTGTTTAATTCTATGTACCTAAAGCTTTGCTTGAAATCTTCTACAAATTACAAATTCGTGAAGCTGCGGATTCTCTAGCTTACCCGGCAGCAAGGAACCGGTAACCCTATTTAAAATAATCCAATTTTTAGCTCCTTTCCTGGAAAGAGGTTAAGGAGGAGAAGGAGAAGGAGGAGGAGGAGGAGGATTTGCATCAGGAGGGCGGAGATAAGGAAATTTGCTCACCGCTTGCTGGTATGCGAACTAACTACAGACACGGTAACTTTGTCATCGTCATTGTCGTCGCCTGTCGATAAACACAACCGTCGTTTATTTCCATTTCCGTGTCATCTGCCAATTAGCGCGCATTACCGGGTAATAACACACAAATTGCGCAAAAATTTTCGATTTTCAACAGAACTGAACAAACAATCGTACATATTTACAGAGAAAAATATGTGTGAACTTGGCGAAAAATGATGTGAAAACTAATTTCGATTTTGTTGTTCTTATATTTTTTCGTTTTTGATTTTTGCTTTCTGTCGTAATTTGGATTGACTTTTGCTGCTGCGTTTTCTTGATAATTTATGAACGACTGCAAATTGCTGGGCGCTGATTGAAAGCGACACGAAAATTGGCGCAGTTTATCGGCACCCCCTCGCTTGCTCACTTTATTGTTTTGGTGAAATAAAGCCATTATAAAAACTTACCTTCAACTTCAATGTTGTTTGAGCGTCCATGCAAACAGAAAATCTGTGTATTTGGTGTAAGCGGTGCATTGTTGTTGTTGCCATTGCGGGTTCGTTCCACAGCGGGCAGCGTTGGAGTCGTCCCGTAATTGTTGCTTCTCCTGCAAATGAATGAGAAAACTATATACTTAGTACATATGTATATACTGCATATGTATGTACAGCTGCGGTCAAAAAAATAGTAGTGCTACCAAGCAAAAAACCTAAGCTTTGATATTTTGTTTCTAAATAAGAGTTTTTGTTTTCTGACTTTACCAGATCATTGTGTTGGAAAAGCTTTTATGGAAATGTATCAATAGGACTTAAAAGCTTCTTCTATTTCTGAGTTTTTCCGTAATTTCGTGATCTATGCTATATTTGATCCGGTCAAAATAATAGTAGTGAATGCATTAAAAGTTGAAAAAATGGAAATTAAGCAGGAAAGGCACTTGATTAGATATTTATAATTGTAATTTAATAATTTGCTATAAATTTTATACAAAATTTTTTGCTTAGAGTTGTTACAATGGGGTGTGGCAAGCATTGCACTCCAGAAAAGCGTGCTCCTATTAAACAATTTATTTCTAAAGGGATAACGATTAAGGAAGTGGAAAAATTTGATTAGATGATTGCCAACCATAATCAGAAACGCCATTAAGTAGGATAGGATAAATGTGGAAGACCTCGATCCATGTCCAAAAGACTAGTGACAAAAGTAGTGAGTAGTGACAAAAAAAACTTTGGGATGGATTAAAGTGTGTAAGACATTCTTGAGTTTACGAAATTATAATCTGGCAGAAAAAAGCCCATGAAAAATTCCGTTATTCAAAAAAAAACCTGCCCAAAAGCGATTTCGATTTGCTAAGGATCATCTGAATTGGCCCTAGAAAGAAACCTCTAGTGGTCAGATGTGTCCCAAAGTTATTTTTTTTGCTGGTCGAGGATCTCGACAACATGTAAGGTATCCGTAAAAGTCAGATTATCAGCCCAGATTCACCTGCAGGACCATCAAACATTGTGTTATGAGAATAATAATCTGGGCGCATTTTCACATTACGGGGTCCAACCCATATATTGGAAAAGCACGAACATGTGAAAATTCTGCAGGACATAATTCTACCATATTTTCCAACAGGACATAGACCCAAAGCATATCAGAAAATCTTCGAAAGAATGGTTCGCATAGAAAAAAGTTAATGTAGTGGAGTGGTCACCACGGTCCCCCTATCTGAGCTCCATTACAAATTTGTGGTCCGATATGAAGAAGGATATTGCCAAGCATCAACCAACAAATAAAATTCATCTTTGGAAGATCGTTAGGACGCGAGCTCAATACAAACAGAACTGTAATAGAATGGTGGACTCCATGATCCGTCGTTGTAATGCGGTAATTCAAGATAAAGGCTTTACAACAAATTATTAAATTTGTTAATTAAGTGCATTTCACATATCTAACCTTTTAAATAACAATTAAGTTTAGGTCGTTTTCATCATTCAAATATTTGAATATGTTCATCCCTACTAATATTTTGAGCGCCCATTTTTCGGATGTTGCAAGAAAAAAATTGTTAATTCGAAAAATAATAACTGTTCACTATCTTTCGGATTAACAATATAATAACGTATCTTAAAAAAAATTTGGATAATTTAATAATCTTTAAATTTTGAGTGTTTGTAACATTGCACGCACTACTATTTTTTTGACCGCAACTGTATGTTGGTTTTAATGTGTGCATTCGAATGATCGAATTGAGTACTATAAAGTTTCGTATTTCGATGTTTTCGATGCTTTAATTGTATTTGGAATTTTTTCAATCTCTCTCACTCTCGCAAAATACCAGATAAAATGGAAAAGTTATACGAATACCAAACACAGAAGGGAATTAAACCGCTTGATGGCTGCCAAGTGGTGTTTAACCTACACAATGTAAGCGCATGCTACGCCCCCCCGCCCCGGACTCTCTCTGAAATGCGCGTAATGAACAACAAACAAAAAAATAGCCGAAGCGAACAAAGTGCATGAAAAGGGTTTTTTTCAGGTGCTGAAATGAAAGCTGCAACGAAAATTTGAAGTTTTGTTACTTAACCCAAACTACGGCGACTACTAAATGCCACGCCTCCTCCCCGCGTTTGTTTACCAGCCCCATCATCAACGGTAGCGACGACAGCGACGCGTCGTTTAAGCGTGTGTATGTGTGTTTGTCTGTGTGGGCGGATGGGTGTGATGTGCCCGTTGATAAGTTTGCTGTATGTGTTTGGTTCTTCAGTGCGTAAGTATGTGTGTGTGAGTGTGAGCTGGCGTAATTTTTACTGCAAAAAGTGCAAATGGCGCTAAACTACTTGCTCTGCAAGTTTGCAGCGCAATTGCAACAAAAAGAAAGAGTAAAAAAAGAAAGAAAATATGTAGCTACTTCACTTTAAGCGCATTTTATCAGCAATGCAAGCTTCGAGGCCTTTTCACACCTCTGACAGTTGTCAGGAATCCCACGGTCCGTCGCTTTTACGCCTATTTAACAAATCAGCAGTTCGTTTGGCGACTTGGCTGCCTTTTTATGTTAATTTTTCCAAGATTTTCAAGGAATTTCAACAAATTCGGATAGCTTTTTTGTCCCCCCCTTCCCAACTCCCTCCGCAGTCCCATCGCATTTCAACACTTACGTTACAATTGGAGTGTCTTCATTTCTCGACATTATTTTAGACAAGAGCTATGCACAAATATTTACAATAAATGAAGTGTTTACAATTCATAAAAAAATAATTAACAGAATACGTAACTTTACAAGAGCAGAACTGAAAAACAACTGGATGAGATAGGACGCCAACAATTTTTTTTTTAAAATTTATGTGTCAAACTTAATATTATTCGTCACAAAATTGGATACCAGAAATTTTGGGGCATGAAATGTTTTCGTCACTAGACATTTACCTCGAAAAGACATTTTTTTATAAGATATCAGAAGTTGTGGAATAAGATATCAGAAATTTGCCATAATAACTATGTCAAAAAATGTTTAGTGTTTGTAGAAATCTACGTAAGTGCCATGGCCAAGATAATAATGTGAAAAAAAAGCATTTTATCAAAATGCGTTGCAGAAAAGACCCTAAACTTAAAATAAACAAAGCCCGCATTATTACAACCAAAAACAAACTGTCTGGCAACACTGGTTTCTTTTACAAACACACATGCCCTTCGCAAAAGCTATCAGCACTTTCAAAAGTGCTCATTTCACCTACAGCTGTGTACCCATTTACTTAAAAAAAAAACTTTGAAGGTATGCCTAAGAGCCCTTCAAAATACCTTTTCAACGATATAAAGATCACATCTGTACACAGAAAAAAAAATCCGGGATATTTAGCCCGAATTCAATCCGAAACGATGTCAGAAGTGGGGTAATCTCGGATTTACTTAAACCAAGTATGAAATACTTGATTTTATCAATCCCGAATTCAATCCTAAAAATTCTTAAAACAAATCAAAAGAAAAAAAATGTTTTTTTAAACTTTTTTTTAAACATTTTTTTTTTTTTTTTGTTTTTATTTTTAATTTTTTTGTTTTTACTTTTTTTTTTTTAATTTGTAAATTTTTTATTAAAATTTTTTTTTTAACATTTTTTATTTTAATTTTTTTTTTTTAAACTTTTTATTTATTGCTTTTTTCTAACATATTTTTTTTTAATGAAGGGAATGTTTGACTAGGGGAATCGAACCCAGGTTTTTTTCAAACAGGTCGGCGACCAGACCAGTTGAAATGAGAGAGGCCGAGAGAGAATTAAGTAATTTAAGCATATTTTCCATTTTAATCCCGATATAGACTTGATTGTTCAGCTTAATCCTGAAAACATACTTAAAAAATGCAGGCTTAAATTAAGTATTTTAGGCTTGATTTTAGAACGGCTTTTTTTTCTGTGTAGCTTCTTTGCTACTGGGGTTTAAATTTTAGCGGTTTTTAGCGATATCCCGCTAAACTAGCGATTTGCGAAAAGTCGTAGAACAAACGTTTCTAGATTTTTGATCGGGAACAAGTCCTCATTCACCGATTTAAGATATTTAAACGCGTTGATACAAACAAACAAACAATCAGACAAACTGACTTTTCATCTCATTTTCGGAAGGCCACTAAAAATTTAAAAATTAATTATCTTTTGAAAGAGTAGTCGGATTTCGAATAGTAAAATATTCAAAAAAAATTCAAAAAGTCTCCATTTGCACCAATAATTTAAATTTTTCCCCTCCCACTTACACCTGTTTATCTCACGGACCAGGTGAGTTACCTAAAGTCTTAGTATGCACATTTTTAAGTTAGATTGATACCTTTCGATTGGTATATAATTCGACCTGATCAGACAGTCATAGCAAATTTTCCATTCTTCATGTGTTTCGTGCTGCTTTCGTCACTAGAGCGGACTGTCGTCCGCAGTGTTATTTTTTTTAACATAATATTGAAAAGCACATGGAAAATATTCCTGCAACATAAATACAAAATCATGATTTTTGAGTAATGACAATCTTGAAATAAATGAGCGATGTACTCCTAATCAGCCAAGTCTGTCTGTCCGCCAGTGTGAACACCTATATTTAAGAGGGGATATAAGAGGTAGAGATACTTAATCCCATATCCAGTTTGTTCTACAATTAATGCATGTCCACCGCCTCCTGCAAATCGAACAATTTAAAGCAGCTGGCCTATAAAAATATTTAAATGTGGATGTCCTGAGAATTTTATCACGATCTAATATTGGTTCGAGCCATCGAACCGAAGAAGGTTTAAGGTTTAAGGGTTTGCTCTTATCATGGATATATCTAAATGTCTCTGTGCAGACTGGATTGCAATGAGGAGGCGGGGGGGGGGGGGGGGCGGGGGGGAAGGGAGGGGCCGTTGCCCCCTACATTCATAACTTTACCATATTTTGCTTCCGAAACCAGAGTAGTTCTTAAAACTTTGCGATTATTTTGTGGAAATTTATCTGTAGCCCTGCTATATTGATTGCTATCGTAATAATTGCTAAAATGATGAATTGCTTAATTAATAAATGTCAAAAACGTGAAAAAAATCATTTTTGATTCATTTTTTGATGTGACTAGTAAAGAGCCTACTGAGTTTTCGGGATTAAACTTGTTTCCGCTGAAAAAACCAAATGTCATTAGCTAAAGCTATAGTCTTTAACTTTAATCATTAGCTCCGAAGTTATTTAATAATAAAGCACTCTATATTGTATTGTAGTAGTGGTATGTAACAGGGTGAAGGAAGCATCTCATCATCAGTGTTGCCAGGTGTTGACAGCTCATATAAGCTAGATTCTGAGTAAAAATAAGCTAAAAATAAAAAGAAATATGCTGAAAAACAAGCTATGTATATCCAAATGTAAGAAAACATACAAAATCATTATATTTTTATTTAAAATAAATTAGTTAACAAATCATCGATTTCATAATTTTCTTCCTCATTTATGTATTTATTGTATTTTTTTTTTTTTTTTTGAAAAAGACACATATTTTTGCGCAATCCATGTATGTAAAATTAAAAGAAAATATAATTAAAAATTTAGCGCAATTTTGTTTTAACAATATAGATCTGACTGAGAACGCGTTCCACTTCCGCAAGGGAGCTAGGGACTCAAATGGATTATTATTCCCTGCGTCCTTAAAGGCGAGCACCTCTGTCCAAAATTTGACAGTGTCATTAATGTGATGCCACTTGATCAATTTGTGATTTCAAATCATAAATGAAATTATCGTGAAACATTTCTTTATACAGAGGTGGTCAAAAGTATTTACACAACACTTAACGTTAAATCTACTCGTAATTTGAACTTACTTCAGTTAAAGTTTGGTATCAATAGAAAGGTCTCTTGAATTCCTTTCAAATGATACAAAAGTTTCCTTAACCCATTAAATACCCACTGATAAATTTAAGTTTTTGTAAAAGTCAATTTTTTTGACTTTTTTCCTGGGTCTCAAACAAAAAATGTTTTGATGCAAAAAGTTTTTTCAAACAATTTAAATAGTGACTGCAAAAAAAAATTTTAAAAAATCTCTTCGCTAGTATTTTTAATAATTTTTTGAAAACTGCCAAAAAGGCACTTTTTCCTCATTTTCGTGCAAAAAGTGCCTTTTTGGCAGTTTTCAAAAAATTAAAAAAAATACTAGCGAAGA